>BHFV01000503.1:0-22659 GCA_003568905.1 Trebouxiophyceae sp. KSI-1
AGCAGCAGCAGCAGCAGCGGGACGAATGTGCGGTGTCCTAAGGCAGCGGGAGCGAACGCGGCGCGATTGATCAGTGCGCGGAAAATGGGTTCCGAGGGGAAACATGGGGGCGCGGCGCCCCCTCACAAACAGCCGGGCGGCGGCTTGGGTAGCCAGGCTCGCGAGGCACCGGGCAGCAGCGGAAAATCTGGGCCAGAATGGGGCCCAGGCAACGCAAGGCGTGCGGCGAAAGGTGGGGGTGGTGTGGCTCTAGGTGTCGAGGGGACCCAGCTTGGGGGGAGGAAGGGAGACACACAATTGCAGCGCCCAGCGCCGACCGAGGGCAGCAGGCAGGCGGCCAGCTTTCGGCGGCGTGTGCATTGCCGGCTTGCTGAGGTACGCGACTGCGGCGACAGGCAGCGGCCCCCGTGTTCTCCAGCCGTAAGCGGCGTGTGCATTGCCGGCCCGCCTTGCGACTGCTGCCTCTCAGGAGCTGTTGCTGTTGCTGGAGGCTCGAGAGTCGTCCGACGGCGGCGCCGCGGCGCCGCCGAAGGGGGAGGCAAAGGGGCTGAAGGGCGACGCGAAGGGGGAGGCGCCGGCCGCCGCGGGCTGCAGGCGAGCCAGGCACGCGCCCTCAGCTGCCTGACCGGGCACATGCAGGGGCCCGCCTGCCTCCGCGGTGCTGCACATGCCGATAGAGGCGTGGCTGGACTGGCTGCGGCATCAGCGTGCTGGCGCCCAGGCGCAGCGAGGCGACGGCCGGGGCGCACTTGCGCGCCGCGCGCCCTGCCCTTGTGCAGCCGCCGGCTGCGCTCCTCCAGCCGCGCCGCCGCCTCCTCGAACGAGCTCCGTTTCGCCTGCGGCTGCTGCGGCTGCGGCTGCGACGGCAGCGGCGGCAGCAGGCCGCCCATGTCGTCGTCGGAGCTGCCGGACGGCGAGCCGCCGCTGCTGTCCGTGACGGCCAGCAGCGCCAGCGAAAGGGCGGCAGCTTGCGGCGCCGGCGGCGGCGGGCCCACCGGCGCGCGCGGCGGCCAGGCCGGCGCCTGCTCGCCGCTCGGCCGCCGCCACACGCCGCTGCCGCCGCTGTCCTGCCGGCCGGCCAGCTCGTCGGGCTGGGCCGCGGCGGCGCCGCCGGCCGCGCTGCGGTCGGACGGGCCGCTGTGCAGCAGCTCCGACGCGAAGCTGCTGCTCTTGCTGTGGGTGCTCATCGGCGAGGCGACGTCGCTGGCCAGCGGGCCGTGCAGCGCCTGCGGAGGAACCCCCGGGCGGCTGTCAGCACGCTCCGGCCGTGGCGGCGCCCGCGGGGTGCGTCGGCGAGCGGCGGCGGCAGCGGAGGAGCCCACCTCCCTCTCGCCAAACGAGCGCAGGCTGCCGTCGCTGCTGCGGGGCTTCAGGCGGCTCTGCGCGCCCAGCCGGGCGGCCGCTGTGGCCGCCGCAGCCGCGGGCGGCAGAGGGCCTTGCTGCTGCTGCTGCTGCTGCTGCCTGGGCGGCGCCCGGCTGCCCGGCTGCACCATGAACGCGCTCATCAGCGGCTGCCGCGGCTGCGTCTGCTGCAACAGCGCCTGCTGCCGCTGCATCGCCGAGCCTGACGCGAGCAGGAGCGAGCCTGCGAGTGGGGGGGGCGCGCCTCAGCGCGGCTGGCACGGAAGTAGGCAAGCAGCGGCTCGGGAGGAGGAGTGGGGAAGCGGACCCTGCCAGGGGCCCTGCGCTGCCGAGGCCGGCGGCATGCCGGCCGAGGCCGCCTCCGTCTCCGGCACCGGCGGCATGGAGCCGACCATGCGGGTGCCGGGCCGGCTGAAGGCCAGCCTGTCTGCTGGCGCCTGGCCCTGCTGCAGCACCGGCGTCACCAGCTTTGCTGGCGGGCAGTCCGTGGGGGGCTGCATGCCGCCAAACTGCCCCATCATGCCCTGCGGCTTTGGCCCCTTGGCCGCCATCGCCTCCTGCGGCCCGGCAAGTTGCAGTGAGTGGCTGCCCGCGCTCACTTTGGCGAGCTGCCGAAGGGTAGGGGAGCGCACTAGCTGCCGGAAGCTCTTCAGGTACATGAGCTCGATGAGCTCCCGCATGTGCAGAACGTTGTGCGGCTCCGTCAGGAAGGAGCCTGCCCCCAGAAGCAGCCAACCGTCAGAACTCTCGCCGCGGCCTCTCGGGAGGAGGGCAGCCGCTGGCAGCAGCGAAGGTCCGCACCTCTCCACTCTGCAAACGTGTTGTTGCTGACCGTCACGTCACGCAGCTCCATTCGCGCGACATAGTTCGCGAAACTGGCGCCAAAGGGACTGGAGTTCTGAGGGTGCGAGATGAGTTTCCACCGCCTGCAGTGGAAAAGGCGAAGGGAAGTCAGCGCCATCGGCCGTCGGCCCCTCTCCCTCTGTGGCCTCCTTCGCTGTTCGCTTCACGCTTCAAGGACCGGTATTCCGCATGCTGGTGCGAGCGAAAGCGCACAGCTTGTGCTCGAAGTCGTCCACCGCCACCAGCTGCTCGTACAGCTCCGCTCCTCCGAGGCGCACCACGCGGAAGCAGCCGACCTCCGTCGCCGAGCCGCCGCCCTGCGCCGCGTCGACGCGCTTCAGGCTGCGCCGGATTCAGCGACGACCGTCCGGCCCAGGGCCCGCTCCTGCCCGCCGCACGATCGGAAAGTGCACAGGAGCAAGAGGGTCGGCCGAAAGCCCCGCAGGGGCAGCCCGTACGCCGTCACGTACACGTCGGTGAAAAGTCTGCGCGCCCATGGCGCCGGGACCACGGTCCACCGCGGCCGGGCCCATTCCGCGAGCAACAGCCCCGAGACAAGACCGCCAGCGGGGCTTGCAATGCGCGGGAAACCGCGGGCCGGGGGCAGCTTTTCACGAAAGCTGGCATCGCGGAGCCCTCTTGGCCTCGGGATGCCCAGGCGGGGGCAGCGCACCAGGCCGTCCACCTGCACGGGCCCGCGCAGCGGCCACTGCAGCCACTGCGCACTGCTCCAGCCGCGCACCAGGCGCCAGGCCTCGAGCAGCGGCGCGCTGAGAACGCAGGAGACGCGGACCTCGACCGGCGCCAGCGCGATGGTCTCCCCCATCACCACCCGCCTAGCGCGCGCGCAGCGTCCCCGCTGCTGGGGGGCGGGGCGCACCGACCGGACAGGATATAGTGAAACCACGAAGGGCAGTACAAAAATGCTGGCCACAAAGACCAGATCGCCAACGCTAACGCCCACCCAACCCGCCCACACCTGCTTGCACCTTTAGACCGCTGGCAGCCGCCGCACAGCTGCTGCTGCAGCCCTGCTGGCAGCCCTGCTGGCAGGCCTCGGCCCGGGGCAGGGCGGCCGGCTGCGGGGGACGAGGAGTCCCGCCACTGAACCACGCCGCCGCCGTCTTGGAATGACTGGACCTGGCGGAGGGGCAGGCAGAGGAGCTGCGCAAGGACCCCCAACCTGGGGATGCGTGTCTGGCTGCTGCCTCTGCCTGCCACTGATATAACTCCGGGGCTCGGACAAAGGCACCCAGATATGTGTCCGGGTCACACGAGTGTGCCGGCATTCGGCATCACAAGACTGCTTGTTCAGAGGCCAAGAGGCCGCGGATTGTGGCGGATGTCACGGCGGGTGCTGGGTGAAGGACTGACTCGCCCTCTGGAGGCAGCAGCAGGCAGCAGCAAACTGTAGCAAAGCAGGCGGGCAGCGAAAGTGGGAAGCTGTTCGGGAGGCGACAGCTGGATTCGTGATCGTAAACGCATGCGTTCGTTCAAGTGACGGGCGACAGCCGCGTTCGATGCGGGCTTGCCTGGAACAGAGAAGGGCTGCAAAAGAGGGTGCTGCCTAGCAGCACGAGAGGCGGCGGCATGGCGGGACTGGCAGCGCACGCCCAGATATTCCAGGGGAAAGAGATGGCAGCTGGGGTGGAGCAGCCCAGCCGCTCGCGGGGGTGTTCCTGTCCTGTCATGGGGGGCCTATCCCTATCTGGTGCGGCTGCGGGGCCTGGGCAATCCGAGCTCCTTTGCCAGCTGCTGGCGGACGTACTCCTGCAGCCGGGCCAGGGGCAGCCGTCGCACCGCCGCTCGAGCCCTGGCGCCTCCAGAGGAAGGGACAGTGCGGGAGGGCGGGCACCTTCAAGCTCAAGGTGCCTGTGGTGTACCATTGCTCCATGGTCATGTTCACCGAGGCCGCAAACTGCGGCTCTGTGTAGCACTCGCCTGCGCCCGCGGTCGCCCGGGCTCAGCTGCGGCTCAGGGATGCCTGCTCAGCGGCTGCGCGGGAGGCAGGGCCGCACCCTCCCACTCGACAAAGGTGCTGGCGCCCAGCGTGACCTCGAAACACTGCAGCCGGGTCTGGAAGTTGGCAAAGGACGCCTCCTGGAAGGGGTTGACAACGTCTGGGTGCTGCACGCCGCGCCACTTCCTGCAGCGCGGCCCGCAGAGCCGGCTCGGCCGCCTGTTTGTGGCTGGTGCAGCGGGAACAGCAGAATGCGATGCAAGGAAAACAGTGTGCTCTGGGAGGCCCACAGCATGTGTGTCTGGTCGTCGATTGCAGTGAGCATCTCGTATACACCTGCAGAGCAGAGGCCCAGCTCAAGCCCGCCAATCCGTAGGATCGTCCCGGGCTGCAAGAACACAGTCACCGGGCCTGTCCAGCAACGCTCGCTGCAGGTGCCCCCTGGGGCCACTGGCCCCATTGGGAGCGTACGCGCTGCCGGCCCCAGGTACGTTGCTCGCACCGCGCCCACCTCCGCTGCCGCGTACCCATCCTGCGCAGCCCGCGCAAAGCAGCCTGTCAGCTGCTGCGCACTTGTAGCGGCGACCTCCCCTGCGCATCTCACGCTCGAAACAGCGCTTCCGGGGGGCGACGAGCGCCACCGCGTCCAAGATACTGCCACTATCCCCTCATTTCTCGCGTTCGACGGGATCTCGCGGCGCATTGGCCCTTTGCGAGCGGGAATTCGAGGGCGCATGCCGGTCGTGAATGGGCGGGCGGCTCACCTGGACGCGAACCGAGAATTTCGAGCCGTCCGGCAGCAGAGGGTACCAGCGCTGCACCAATCACAAGGGACACAGCATCAGGCCTCATTCCACGCGTCACACCGAGCTGGGCATGCGGCGTCGCATTGCGGGCGCAGCGCGCACTTGGCGGTCCCACTCCCGGCAGATGCGCCACGTGATTTCGATCGGAGCGTCCACCACGACACTGCGCTTGACTCGAATGAGCGTGTAGTCGCCGAGCCTGTCCGCAGGCACCTCTGCGCGTGCCATCTACGCCGCCGCCAGCCTCCGCCGCACGCCCTCCTGGCTGCACCTGCAGCACATGTCCGCAGCTCCGCGCTCCGCGCCCGCCGGCCTGGCTGTTCCCCCGCGAGCCCGCTCGGCTGGGCATGCATGGGCAGCCAGGCTGTTGCGTCTTCAACAGCTAGAAGGGATGGGGGCTTTTCCATGGTCCTTGTCTCAATCCTCTTTCTACCCAGAGCTCCTTCTACCCCAAAGCTCAGCTGTGTGTGCCCATTGCAGTGCATGACCTGCTTGGATGGCAGACACCATTGCTGCTTAAGGCCAAAAAAAGAAGGCCAAAAAAGTGAACCCATGCTGGTGCGAACCAGAGTGCCCCGCATCCATGCCAGATCTACCTGTTTCCCGGTTGCTGCTTGGGTTGCAAGCTGCTTAGACGTCCGCGTCGTCCCTGTCCAGCCTCTGTGGCTTTCCAGCACCCGCGCCGCTGCCGAATACGCATGCGAATACGAATAAAGAGGACGCCCTGGCGCTGACTTGTCTGCAGCGTGGGTGTCATGAGCTCGCTCCACGAAGCGTGGATCATGTTGTGCAGGCAACGTTTGCCGGCCGGTCAAAGGTAGTGAGGGACCCGACAACAGCAGCCTTATGACAGAAGAGGGCCAGGAAGCAGGTGCAGGCCGGCAAAAAGCAGCCAAGAGCCAAGAGCAGGTTGGGGAAAGTGAAAATGATCAAAATGCAGGGGGGAGAGCCCCTTCTTCGCTCTCAGGCCGCATCCTGTTCAGATCTTTGTTCTTCTGCGCGACTGGAACACGCTCGCGTGGTGACTCAAGAGGTGCGCCCTTGCATGTTCGACCAGTCGGGGCTTATACGCGTTGCCCGTCCAGGCAAGTCCGGATGTTAATCTCTGGACAGCGGCTGCTTTGGCTGCTTTGGACTCGCGCTGCGCCGCAAAGCAGTCGTACCATGTTCAAGTGGTCGTTTGCGCGTCGTGTCGCTGCCCCGCACTGCTCTGATACCGCGGATGCATCCCCCCTCCCCTTCCGAACGTATGCGTGCGCTTGAGCAGCGCTAAAGGGCGCATGCTCAGCTTCCATACTATCAAGCTGTCAGATCACTGCGAAAAGGATGGTTCGGCGCGTCTCAGACCTGAACGTCGATGGTGTGCACGCAGGTCCCGCTCCAGACCTAGTAGCACCGCAGTAGATAGCGTCAAACGAAAGCGACCAGCACAGCAGCCGACATGGCCATGCGTGCCGTTCTGGCCCTGCTGGCCTGCGCAACAGTGGTTTCAGGTGGGTGGCACCACGCAAGCCGGGTGCTCCTGGTGGGGCACGGCGCGGCGCTGACTCTCACCTGGTATCCTTGCAGCCCAGCGAAGAGAGCTGCTGGACGCCAACTATAATCCGGTGAGTGCCCGCACGTGGCTGAGGCAGCTGGTAAAGTTCTCCTGCAACTTGTCGGGCGCTCGCGCTGAGCCACCTGGCCGGGCACGTGCAGGCGACGATCTCGGTCGGCTCGGGCACATTCATTGCCACGGCAAGCCGCTCAAACGGCGCCATCCCGCTCTGGCACCAGCCTGCTCTTCCACGTGTGCCAGAAAACGGCGACTGACCAGCTGCCTGCCGTGCGCAGCCCATAACGCCGCAGCTGCCCTACAGCCAGTCTGCGTTCCAGTGCAACGTGTCTGGCGACTCCCGCATCCCCAGTGCGCCTCACCCCTCTCAGCCCACCTGATCCCGGGTCAACCAGCCACCTGACAGGAAGCTGACCGGAAGCCGGCCCGTCTGCGCGTCAGTCGGCGCCACCTTCCCGCTCACGCTCCAGGTGCCCGCCGGCCAGACGGTGCAGGTCGTCTTCTCCAACGGTGGGACCTCGCCGCCCATCCACCCAGCTGTGGCGCGCCTGAGCGGGCTGCACCTGACGAGCCCGGCCGGCCTGCAGGCTACACCACGACGCAGCTGACGTCGCAGGGCGACGGCACCAGCGGCGGCGACGCCCCCGGCTCGGCAGGCGCGCGCCTCACCCTGAACTGATCTTAGGGTCTAGAAGCTAAATCATGAAGACTCGAGCCGGCATACTCAGGGCCGGGCGTCCGGCCTGATGACTCCTGACTTTGCCGTCGCCTGTAGGCGGCGTCGTGACCGCAGGCCGCAAGCTGCTCCAGGGCGAGCTCGTCTCCGGCGGCCCCAACAACGGCCTGCTGGAGTACGTCCAGTTCGGCTCCTCCAGCGGCCTGAGCGTCAACAACGGCCAGTACGGCGTCACCTCGGTCTCGTTCACCGCCTCCGGCCAGAGCGCGAGCTTCAGCGGCTGTGCGCTTCCCCCGCCCGCTCCACCACTCCGGGCCCAAAACATCCCCTGTTTCCGCTCGGAGCGGCAGTGCTGTGCGGCGGAAGCGCTCCTGTGATTATAGGCAATTTTCACAGTTCATTCTGTACTGGCAAAGCTTTCTGAATGCCCCCCAAAGAGTGCGTTCAACAGGCCGTCCGCAACGGGCTGCCGGCCGCTGGCTTGCATGCTGCCGTGCTGTGGAGGCAGCTTTCCAAGCGTCCTGCCCACTCTCCCCCCGCTGGCCGGACCGTGAGGGCGGGGCGCTAAACGGTGCAAGCATGCTGTGTCGCAGCGCTGGAGGTCGGTCAGGTGAACGGCGGCGTGCCGGTCGTCCCCTTTGTGCCGAACAAGCCGCTGTCGCCCGAGTGCCAGGTCAACCTCAACTTCGTCTCCGCCTGAGGCAGCTGCCTCGCGCTTGTGGGAACGAAAGGGAGAGGAGGACGGGGCCGTGCCAGGCCCCTTTTTTTGTGGCGGCGGGCGCGTGCCATGCGCCCTGCCAGCGCGCCCGCAGCTTCCCCGGCGGCCCGTGGTGGGCCCGCCCGCGCTGCGACGCCGTCCCGAACGCTGTCGAAAGCCTCGCGCCTTCATTGAGATTGCGCCCCAGCATTGGTTGCTTCTCCCTGTCCCGTCCAGGCGCGTGCTTTGGCGCCGCCGGTGCTCGCAAGCAAGGGGTGCGCGGCGGCGTGTTGCCGCATGGTGTGTGCCGGCTCCCTGCTGGTTGGTCGCCGTGCAAGTGTCAACGCTGCTGCTTTCATGATGTGCAAAGCGCGCCTGGCTGCTGTGGGCGGTGCGCATGTGTCTGACCTGTGCATGAGTCGTGATTTGGAAGACAGCTTGTTACATTATTCTTGCTCTTGTCTTGGAACCCGGGCCCGCTTCTAGTCGGGCCCTGGGAGGGGAAGCGCTTTGCTTTCACGACAATGCCCAGTCCTTGCAGCACATAGCCGCAGGCACCAGCTGCTGATAGTAGTCACTGATTTCGGCAAACGGCCGGACGCTCGGAATTGCACAGGGGTCGCCCCTGGACCAGGCAGTCAGTGCGAGCAAGCATAACAGCCAGCAGTACGGATGTTGCCCAATCGTGGAGCTCAAGCCAAAGGAGGGTTCCGTCCTGGAAGGAGGGAAAAGAAGTGTGTCATTGCGCCCCAGGCGCCGACAAGGCCGCGATCCAGAAAATGTAAAAATTCAGCAGGGAACCTGGAAAAAATATAATGCCGGGAATAAGGTCGCTGGACAGAACTCGGGGCAGTGTTTGGCATAAGGGGGTCGCCTCAGCCCTTGCGCAGCGTGACGTGTTCGCGCAGCAGCTCCTGGACGCGCACTGCGGCGGCCGCGGGGGCGGGCGGTCAGTGGCTGGCGCGCTTGCTGTGAGTCACGGAACTGCTGGGTGGGTGCTTGGGAGGGGGGCGGCACCCAGCGCGGCGCTGCCGGCCTGCAGCTCGCCGACGGGCACGCGGGCCGCCAGCTCGACCAGCTGGTAGCCGGGGCTCACCTCCTGCTGCGCGCCCGGGTTGCCCGCCTCCATGGTGAACAGCCGGCTGACAGTCACCTGCGGGGTCCAAGGGGGTTGGTTAGTAAGGAAGGTGCTGGGGGCTCCCCCCCCCCTCCGGGACTGCGGGGGCAGGCTGGAGTGGCGCACGCTGACGGCCTGCCCCTCTGCGCGCAGCTGGAAGGCCCGCCCCCGCCGCAGGCTCTCGCCTGCCGAGTAGGTGCCCGTCGCTTCCCAGAAGCGCGGCACCTCCGGCCCCTGGCTGGCCGCCTCCGTCACCGTGAACACCGCCACCGGCAGCTCGCGCACGGCGCCGCGCTTGGCCACCAGCGTCTCGTTCCGCACCAGCCACCTGCGACGCCGGGAGAGCGGTCGGCGGCCCGGCGGCGGCCCGCGTGAGGGCCGGGGCGCGGGCAGCGCGGCCGCTGCTGCACCGATGCCAGGGCACCAGCGAGGCCGGGAGGGCTCGCCTGGGGCCGGCGGGTCCCTCCGCGGCCAGGTCGGCCGGCAGCATGCTCCGCTGCAACCGCACCTGCACCGCCGGCGGGCCGTCCTGGCGGTGCGCCACCTCATGCCGCTGCACCTCGCGCCCCTCGCCGCCCGACAGTGCCGCCAGCGCGGCCATCAGGCCGGCCAGACGCTCGCCGGCCGCGGCGCCTACCAGTCGGCACTCGCTGCTGCTGCGCGGCGCGTCCGACATCGCAGGCAGCCCGCCTGTGGTTCAAAGTTGCTCCGGTCAGCGGAATGACTTCCTTCGCGGCGCTGATCAGCACCGCGGAGCGCTCAGGGAGCTGGTGCCAATGCTCGGGGCCCAATATACCTGGCGTCTGGACGCCGTTGCACGCGATAGGCCCGCCGCGAGAATGCTGGATGCTCCAGCTATCACCTGGCCACGCGTAGTGTTGGCTAGGATCACGAGGAAATGCTCGGCACGAATCTGTGCGTGCCGCGTTTTTTCCGGAAATTCCTCTTGCCAGGAAAAGGCAATAAGTACCAGTCTATCAATCTGCCAGCCATCGGGGAGTCTGATCGTTCGTTCGTCACCGTTCGCCCCGCCGTGGAAGGAAGACCGAGGCGCCGAGGATGCGCACGTGCCGGGTTGAAGCGCCGCAAGCATTTGCTGCTTCTTTCGAAGCTCCAGTGGGATGCAGCTCCTTACTTGAACAGCATTTTGCTGCCGTCGTGTCCTCTCAGCCCGCCACCTGAGGAGGCATGGACCGACTCGCGGATGGCCGAGTTGCTCCGCCTGTTAGTCGTCCTTCAGGGCACGGACAAAGGTAGAAGGGTTCAGGTTTGGCATTCTTATGCTGCTGGGGCTGCCTGGGTAGGCTACAAAGATGGACTGTGGCTGCGAAGACGATGAAGCTCAGCCCAGGTGCAGCCCAGGCGAGGCCCCCTCGCCCGGCCGTGATTTCCCAAGAAGAGGCGCTGAGGGATAAGCTGTGTTAAAAATCAGGCTTGATCGCAGAGCCGTGAGGCCGTTCACGAAATTTGACGCTCATCAACAAACGCCACGCACCTCCTCTTCATCGCGCGCGGTGTAACACTCGAAGTCTCGGAGAGCCGGTGGACTGCCGCTACGCCCTCGCGCAAATGGCCCATGTCCCTCGTCCTCGACATAGGCATGTCTCCAGCCGCGCGCTAGTGGCAATTGTTCGTGGTGGTTTTTGCGCGGACTCGTGACAAAAGGCAAACCGTCTCGACAAGTAATGAGAGAGAAGGCAGAGATCAAGCTGTAGCACGCAGCACAGCCCCCCAGGGAGCAGCAGCAAACGCGAGGGGGGCGCAGCAGGGCGGGACGCGGCATGGTCCGCCCGGCACGGCGAGGCCGCAGCTAGGCACGCGCGTGGCCTGTCGCCAGGGCTTTCCTGGTCGTTCGCCTCAGGAATATCCAACGCGTTCAGCGGCAGGGACTGGATCCCCGGTCGCTCTGCCGACAGGAGCAGGTTGCCTGCCAAGATTGCCATGCAGGTAGCTGGGCCGGACACCGTGGGCCTGGAGAGTCGCTTTCACAAGGTGTGGCCACCTCTTCAGTGCTGGATTGAGCCCAATACATGGCACTCTCGTCTGAGGGTGTGCCCGGAGGCCCGGGTGACAACAGCTTCCGCTGCGGTGAGTGTGATGTTTGCCCATCCGCTGCAATAAGTGTGATGTTTGCCACTGCAGACAGTGCCGTCGAGTAGCCTGGCCCCAGTGTACAAGCTGGTGATGCCGTCGGACGCGGTCACCGAATTCGTGCCACACCTCATTGGCCAAGAGTTTCAGCTCGTCGACCCTGACCGCCAGAGGAGCTGGGCAGTCACACTGGTCCCCCGGAAAAATAAGCGCGCATACGAGTACCTGCTGATGGCGCGTTTCGAGCCACCACTCCGCCCCAGCAGCATTATGCAGCGTTGTCAATCTCTGTGACGAGTGGCAACCAAGCGCCTGCAGGGTTGGCGTGCATTTGCCACGGAGCAAGGGGTGCAGCTCGGCGACGTGCTGCACTTCTGCCCGGTCAGGCCCGACGAGCTGCACGTCACCATCCAGAAGCGAGCCGCCGCCGAGGCGGCTGCACGTGCAGAGCAGGACGCCTCCGCGCGGCAGATGGAGGAGCAGCAGCAGCTGCGTGAGGTGTGTGCCCAGAGCCTCACATTCGCAGTGCGGCAGGACCGTGGAATGCACGAGCGCAAGCGGGGCTGCCTGTGAGGCCTGCGCTGCCGGCTGCAGCTGGACTTGCTTCTGGAAGAAGAGGGGGCAGGCAGCGGGAGTGAGGGCGCCATGGAGCCCCTGTCCCGCCTGCTTGCCTTCCGCCCGGACGGCGTCTGGCGCCACGGCTCGCTGAGCAGCGGCGACTCGCTGCTGCCGTGCCTAACGCCCCCGGCGCGGCTCCCCACCTCTGCATTACCAGCAGTCTTGCGCCCGGGCTCAGGTCTCTGAGGTGCAAAGTGATGCAGGGAGGCTTTATGCTTGTCAGCAGGGCAGGCGCGCCCATGCAGGTCACTCTGCCCGCCGGCCAGCACCGACTGCTGCAGCAGGAAGACCCGCGGTGCGCCATGCGCCGCCTGGCTGGCCTCATGCCGCATCCGCATGTCAAAGCGCCCGGCTGATCAGGGATCCTGCGGGCAGGAAACGGGAGGCGCCCGCGAGCGACCCTGCTGCAAGCCAGACCAAACGTGCATGCCTGCCAGCACCAGGCAGCCCCAGCTTGCTCTCTGGCGGCGCAGCGCAGGCAACAGGACAGTCGGCGGCGGCGCTTGACACGGCATTCAGCCGGGTGCGCGCCAGCCTCGCAGTCAATCTCAGCTGACGGGCACGTCATGCCCACCGTCTGCTGAAAGACATCGGCGGCACAGGCATGCCGGGCGGAGGCGCGCGTCGCTGAGCTGGAACGCGCACTGGCGGGTCTGCGCGGCCAGGTGCTGCTGGGCGTGCTGAGCGCGCTGTCGCGGGCGCACGCGCTTCACAACGTCACAGAGGAGCTGTCCGCCGCGGCCGGCCCGGCCGCCGGCCCGCTGAGCGACAGCCTGCTCGCTGCCGCGGCGGGCATACACGACGCACTCTGGAGCCTGCACCGCCTCGCGCAGGTCTGCCCTGCTTCTGTGCTCTGCTGCTGGCTGCTGAGACCGGTCTTTCTTCAGACTGACTGGGCTGGGCGCCAACCCGCCCTGCAGGACAGCAACTCCTGCTGAGACAGCTTCCAAACAACCATCGCTGCTGGCCCTGAGGCCTTGTATGATTTGGCAGCGACGACAAATGGCTGCACAATTTTGACTGCGCGCATGTGCATACTAGGTAGAGCAGCGCATTGAAGCACTCTCATCCCCGGTTTTTTTTCTCCGCCTTGTCCAGTCTGCTTCCCCACCCCTGTATGCCAGCACTATCGGATGCTGGGGACTGACTGCAGAGTTAAATCGCCGCCGTCCGTAGCCTCGCTCCTGCAAGACCCGACGGCCGAGCCAGCTGCGCTTTTTGCAAAGCCGCCAGCTGTTGTAACGCAGTGAGGATGGCTTCCAACCTGCCTTACACTTCTATTTGCACGTTTCCGAGCGTCTCATCCGCATCACGAGGCTCGCTGCTCGCCCTGCGCCTTGCCCGGTCAGGCGAGCCGTAAAGTGGGGTGATCATTGTTTGTTCCGTTCCGACCCGCGCGAGAGGTGGGTCGTGCCGCTTGTTTCGCCTGCAGCACGATCCGAGGGGATCTACATGGCGCCGTGCGCAGAACTGCATAACCTTCGGGAACTCGAATCGGGAAAACCATCGGCATGCAGGCGGCGTCTCTGTGTTGATCACCTCAGTGACGGAGGTAATATCGCTCACCGGAGCATCTCTGAATCACAGGTGAGCTGCTCGCGATGTCGGACGCGCCGCGCAGCAGCAGCGAGTGCCGACTGGTAGGCGCCGCGGCCGGCGAGCGCCTGGCCGGCCTGATGGCCGCGCTGGCGGCGCTGTCTGGCGGCGAGGGGCGCGAGGTGCAGCGGCACGAGGTGGCGCACCGCCAGGACGGCCCGCCGGCGGTGCAGGTGCGGCTGCAGCGGAGCATGCTGCCGGCCGACCTGGCCGCGGAGGGCCCCGCCGGCCCCAGGCGAGCCCTCCCGGCCCCGCTGGTGCCCTGGCATCGGTGCAGCAGCGGCTGCGCTGCCCGCGCCCCGGCCCGCGCGCGGGCCGCCGCCGGGCCGCCGACCCTGCGGCCACCGGCGTCGCAGGTGGCTGGTGCGGAACGAGACGCTGGTGGCCAAGCGCGGCGCCGTGCGCGAGCTGCCGGTGGCGGTGTTCACGGTGACGGAGGCGGCCAGCCAGGGGCCGGAGGTGCCGCGCTTCTGGGAGGCGATGGGCACCTACTCGGCAGGCGAGAGCCTGCGGCGGGGGCGGGCCTTCCAGCTGCGCGCAGAGGGGCAGGCCGTCAGCGTGCGCCACTCCAGCCTGCCCCCGCAGTCCCGGAGGGGGGGGGGAGCCCCCAGCACCTTCCTTACTAACCAACCCCCTTGGACCCCGCAGGTGACTGTCAGCCGGCTGTTCACCATGGAGGCGGGCAACCCGGGCGCGCAGCAGGAGGTGAGCCCCGGCTACCAGCTGGTCGAGCTGGCGGCCCGCGTGCCCGTCGGCGAGCTGCAGGCCGGCAGCGCCGCGCTGGGTGCCGCCCCCCTCCCAAGCACCCACCCAGCAGTTCCGTGACTCACAGCAAGCGCGCCAGCCACTGACCGCCCGCCCCCGCGGCCGCCGCAGTGCGCGTCCAGGAGCTGCTGCGCGAACACGTCACGCTGCGCAAGGGCTGAGGCCCTACGTTCCAAAGCCCCCCTCCTTCTCCCGCAAAGCTGCCCGCAACACTCCGGGCTCGTAGCTTCCTAGCAGCAGTCGGGCGCGCATGCACCCGCAAGTGACCGCGACCGCTTTGTTCCCCCCGGTCGGTTTCCGCCTCGAGAGCCGCTCCCGGCTCTTTGACTGCAGCGCGGGCGGCCGCTTTCCGGCCGCAGCCTGCTCTCTTTCCGCAGCTTGTGCAGATTCGGACCCCCCTCAGAGACGAAGGCGGCACGTTTTGCGAGTGCCAGTGCACGCACACACAGCTTGGTAGGCACACACAGACGACAAGCATCACAGCAGATTTCCCAGCGCAGACTCCCCCCTTTTCCCGGAGTCCCAAATCTTTTCCCGCCCCCGGCAGCCGATTGCGGCGCTTCTGAGCGCCACCTGCCGGAGCAGACATCCCACTTGCCACCCGCGCCAGCCCCAGGCATTTGCCAGGCAGCGCCCAAAGATACTGCCACCACCCGAAGATACTGCCACCACACCATTGCTTGCGAGCGCAGACCCACCCGTTACGACCCCCTCCTGTCCTGAAGTCCTCTGTCACCCTACCTCTGCCAGACTATCCTCCAGCCCGGCTCCTTGGCGGCAGCCCCTGTAAGACGTCTTTCTTCTCAGCAACCACATGCTGGACAGGCACCACAGGAGCCTGTGCATGCAGGCACGGCCAGCTCTTGTAGCAGCGGATGTGCAGAGGGCGTTTGAGCCAGCCTCAGCAGGGCCTGAGGGACCTAACCGGGAGTGTGCACAGCATCCCAGCCCGGCTGGAGATTTCGACTCGAGCACCGAGCCGGCGCAGTCAGGCAGATGCGCAGGGGGCGGGAGGGAGCCAGCCCTCTGCCGGCAGACGCAGGCGGCAGGGGCGGCCTGCTGCAGCCGCGCAGGGGCTCTGAACCGCAGTCAGGGGCGCGGTGTATCTCTTTCCCTCTCCGCCACAGCAGCAGGCCCTCCGAATTGCGACTCTGGACTCGCGAGCTCGACTCTCCAGACCCAGGCCACGCGACTCGAATCAATCTAGAAACCCTACAAGAAGCCCTACAGGGTCGCGCGTCAGTCAGGCGGCCGGCGACAGCTCCTCCAGGTGCCAGCCGTCGCCCTCCTGGCTGCCCTCGAAGTGAACGACAAAGTCGTGGAAGCGGCGCAGCGCCGGCCGGTGCGCTATCGACAGCATCGTCACGCCGGCCTCGCGCAGCGCCTTGTACAGCACCTGCTCGCCGTCAGCGCTCACCTGCGGGCACGTGACCCCGTCTAGGGTTTCTATAGGGTTTCAAAAACCCTCAACTCAAGGCCGAGAAAGATCGGTCCAGAGTCGACTGCTTGCGGAAGGGAGCGGGAAGTTGCTGCTGGCCGGTTACTGGCACGATTACCCCTCTTGGCCCGTGGCCGAGCTGTGGGGCCGCAGCCGAACGGCGCTAGAATGGAGGGAATCTAAAGATTCGAGCGGGCAGTCGGCGCAGCTGCCGAGGCAGGCGGAAGGCGGGAGGCAGGAAGGGTGCGCTTCCATGCGGGTCGGTGAGGGCGGGGGTGAGCAGTGGCGGCAGGGAGGATGGGGCCGGGGAGGGGGGCTCTCACCGCCGAGGTGCACTCGTCCAGGATCGCGTAGGTCGGCCCGTGGAAGAGCAGGCGCGCCATCGCCAGCCGCTGCTTCTCGCCGCCGCTGAGCGTGTCGTTCCAGTTCTGCTTCTGATCCCACCCGCGGCCCCTGCAGACCCAGTGGGAACGTTACGACTGGGTCCTGCAGCCGTAAATGCCCAGGTGCGCATCTTGCACGGGCGGACGATGCGGCGTCCTCATGGGCCCCTGCTCTGCGCTGCTCGGTGGTGGGCAGCGGCTGCGCAAGGAAGCCTTGCTAGCCCGCACCCACGCAGCAGCCGCACTTGCACTGGCGCGGACAACGTAGGCTGCTGTGTCGGCTTGCTGGCAGAAGGAGCCTGAAGGGGTTTGGGGGTCGGGCGCGCTGGGCAGCGCGGCTTGCGCGGAAACGGCTGCAGCCACGGCATGAGAAAGCCGCGCCTGGCCAGCAGGTAGTCGAGCTCCACCGCCTCCAGCGCCCACTCGAGCCGCGCGTCGACCGCGTCGGGCGGCTCCGCGACGCCGCGCAGGCTCTTGAACGCTTCGCGCCGCGCGGGCGACGCGGCCGCCCAGACCTCGGCCGGCGGCTGCGGGTACAGCAGCTGGTCGCGCAGGCTGCCGGCGACGAGGTAGGGCCGCTGGGAGAGGTAGAACATCGCGCCGGGCCGCGCCACCGTGATCTCGCCGCCCTGCGTTTCGCGACGCGACGGTATGAGGGGGCGGCGGCGGCGGCGGTACATTTCAAACCGGAAATGACTCCTTTGCAAAATAGACGAACGCATAAATTCAGCATCACGAGGAGAACCACACGCCCACCACCCAAGTCTCTAGCCCTGCCAGCTAGGCAACTCGGGCATGCCGTCAGACGACAAGCGGCATGCATGCCTGTCCATGCCCCGCGACAGCCGCGCCCGGGAGGCGTGGCGAGGGGGTAAATGCCCTGCCTGCAGCGGCCAGAGGCCGGCGAGCACGCGGAAGAGGCTGGACTTGCCCGAGCCGTTGGGGCCCATAACCATCACAGAGCGGCCGGGCGGCACCTCAAAGCTCAGCTCCCGCACGAGCCGCGTGCCGTCGGGTGCGTTCAGCGCGACCCTGCAGGCAACACGGCTCAATTTCAGGCGCTGCGGTGCAGAATATGCCAGGGTGTGGCATCGGCGGTAGCAGCGACAGGAGCATGCCTTCTTCGCTCCGCCCTTGCCCAACTCCCGCCGGGCCGCCCACAGAAATCCCAAAAGATCTGCCTGCCTTGCAATCATCACATGCCCCCGAGCTCCCTACAAGACCGGATAGCTTGGCGTGCCGGCGCGCGCCATGTCCACCCGCTGATGTAACGCCCTAAACCCTAGACCGACCCAAAATCTAATCCTCGACCAAATCCAAGCCCTCACTGTAAAAGCCAGGCTGTCGACAGGCCGACCTGTCGAAGCGGATCGCGTCGCCCTCGCGGCGGCACGCGGGCGGCAGCGCCTCCGCCGGCGCGCCGGTCAGACTGCCGCTGCTGACGTTGCGCAGGTACAGCTCCCGCCGCGTCTTGGCGCCGTCGCCGCCCGAAAGCCGCCCGACGGCCTCCAGCAGCTCGCTCACGCGGCTCGTGTGGCCGGCCAGGCCGGAGATGCGCTTGTAGACGAGCACCAGGTCGCCGACGCCCCTGTGCAGCGTTTAGGGTTCAGGCGGGCGTTAGGGTTTGTGTTAGGGTTTCAGTAACTGCCAGCAGGAAAGCGAGCCGCGGGGCAAGGCGCCGGCGCGGTTGACGCGGGCTGCGGAGGGGGGCGGGGGGAGGGGGCTGTGACGGGCGGCAGGGCGGAAGGATCGCTTGCGCTCCCTGGGAATCCTCAGACCCCGCACTGCGGCCGGCTGGGGCCTGCCCCCAGTGCCACTCACATGCAGCCGCAGGCAGGCTGCCGCAGCCGCAGCGCTCATGCAGAAAGGCCCTCTGGGCCGGCTCTCAACGTCAGCCGCAGCCCTTGCGCGGCCGCAAAGCACCGCTGCAAACTGGTCATAGCGGGGGACTAAGGAGAGCTGGGAAGGGAGGCAGGGGGTTCCAGGGGGGCCTGGGGAAAGGGGGGCAGGGGTACGCGCCTCGAGGTGGCCTGCAGCAGGCGCGTCGCGCGGATGTAGTCCTGTGCCGCGTCGTCGCGCGTGCGGCCCGCCTGCCGCCGGCCAAAGTAGAGCGGGACCGCGTAGGACAGCATGGCGACGACGGAGGCCATGTACTTGATGAAGAAGCCGTCGAAGACCTGCTGCAGCCCGCGCTGCAGCGCAGACAGCCGGCCGTGCCGCAGCAGGCGGAAGAGGTGCTGGTTCAGGATCAGCTGCTCGGCGGCGCCCGAGGGCGGGTCGTTGAACGCGACCTCCTCCGCCGAAGAGACGAGCCGCTGCGGGCGGCGCGGCGGCGGGCGTTACGCTAGGGTAAGGGTATCTAGGTTAAGGGTATCTAGGGTTTAGAATATATAGGTTAAGGGTATCCAGGGTTTAGGATACTATGTGGCGGAAAGCGTATGCGGCTGGGCTGGCTGTGCTGGCTGCTGCCCCCGGACAGGCCCCCGGCATGCGGAAGAACGTGTGACACCAGGGCTGCACAGAACGGAAATTTGGGAAAACTTTTTTGCCAAAGCGCATTCAGGATACTTTCCCTCGAACCACCTCCAGGAAACCATAGCATTTTCCCTCCAGCCACCTCCGAAAAAACCGCCCAGAAAATGCCCCTGCTCACAAGCCCCTGGGCTGGCAGTCGAACAAAAGGGAACCACCAGGCCCCTGCACTCATCTATGGGTCACTATGGGCATCATTTACACTTGGAAGGGAAAGGGAACTTGCCTGGTGCGCGTGGCGCAGCGCGCCAGCCAGCCCGGTCTCCTGCGCGGTCATGGAAGCAAGGGGGGGCGCGAGCGCGCGCAGTGCAAACGCCGTCACCACATAGTAGCCATACAGCAGCAGCTGCGGCCGGTAGCCCATGATGGCTGCCAGCGAGCGCGTGAAGAGCAGCACGTCCAGCAGCGGCTGCGGGCGGGGCGGCGGGTTGGGAGGGTCAGGCTTGGCGCCGGCGAGTTTGGGGGGATGGGGGCTGACGTTGCTGCATTTGCAGTCGCAATCAGCCATGAAACAGCACCAACCAAGCCTCCGGGAGCTGCCTGTCCCTTGCATTGGCTCAGCGCTGCTTTGGCCCCGGGGCTCAGCGCTGCGGCGAGCCGAGAAGGCGCAGGCGGCGCCGCAGCTCGCTGCCGTCTGGCAGGGTTCGATTCCAAACTTCTACATTTTCTCTGTTTGGCATACCCTGAATCGCCACGAATTTCACAGATCGGCAAGGGAAGGGAGGTGTGGCGCCTTGAACGTGTAGCTGTACAGCTCGCTGATGGCGAAACTGAACTTTTCGACGTCCTCGGTGATGCGTTGGTCCGCGTTCTGCAGGCCTGCGGGTGGGCCGAAACGGAAGTGTTGGGTGTCAGGGCTTCTAATCCAAAAAACACTCTGCATGCTGAGGAAGCTGCATGCAGGGCCACTCGACCGCAGGGCAGAGCATGCCTCCCCGTGTTTAGACATGTTGAGTCCAACCTGTTTTTAAGAAATGTTGAGCCCAAGCCCCCCCCCCCTCCTCGAAAGCTGCAGCTGCGCGGGCCGCAGCTAATCTTTCAAGGCGATTGCAGCGCAGTCGCATTCTGCTGCAGTTGCAGGTGAGGGTCAGGCGCGTGCCGCCGAGCACCGAGGCCGCATAGTAGGCCCGGTTGGCGCAGTAACGCTCGTGCAGGTGATGACTCAGCCGCCGCATGAAGGCCAGCTGGATCTGTCGCCGCCGCCGTCCATGCGTGTGAGTCAGCAGACCAGCACAATGCCAGGCTGTGTTTGTGTGCAGACATGCGCATTTATAGACGGGAATGCCGGGGTGTTGCTGGGCGTGATGCGGCAAGGCAAGGCAAGCAGCAGCTGAAGGCATTCTGCAGCGGCTGCTGGCGGCGTCAGTGCAAGGGCGTGAGGCGCGCAGACAGAGGAAGGGGGTTGCACAGAAAGACAGAGTCGGGGGCTAGGATCCGAGAGGCACTCGCCTGCTTCTGCATGAACTTGAGGCCCGAGTTGACGACGGCCGCCGGGACAGCGACGGCCACAAAGGTGCCGATGACCCGAAAGAAGCGCTCGTACTCCTGCGGCAGCCGCCGGGAAGCTGGTGGGAGGGGTTGCCGGATGCAGACAGGCTGTCGATTGAGAGGTTGACAGCCCCGTCCCAGAGAGCAGGCTGCCCCGCTCCCACGGCTGTGGCTGAGCCTCGCTGGGAGCCTCCCAGCTGCAGCACCTTGTGCTCCCACAGCTCATGGTGCAGCTGAAAGGCGGGGGTGCGCTGCTGCCGCTGCACGGCTGCCTGTCGCTGGGGAGCATTGCCTCGCTGGCTTGCTTGAGAGCTGGTATGGCTGGGTAGAGCCGCGCCGCGGAAGAGGGGGGGATGCGAGCTGCGTGCCTGCGCGATGAGGAAGCGGCCAGAGCGAGCTTCGATGCGAGAGATGACGTCGGTGAACCAGGTGCGCGAGACGAGCAGGCAGCCCTGCACCAGGATGAGGCCCATCTCCGGCGATGCGACGCCAGGCACACATCTGCAGAGCACCGACGTCGGCAGGCTCGAGCCTGCTGTGGCGCGCACAGCAGGGCGGGTGAAGGGCAGCACAGGGGGCGCCCCACATGCGCAGGATCTTGAGCAGGCGCTTGAGAAAGAGGCCGTCCACGGCCACCCTCGGCCGCCGGCTCTTGCCCGGCTTGCCGCCCTCCTCCTGCAGCCCCGCGCACAGCCGCCGCTGCTCGCGCTGCGCGTCACGCACGAGCTTGCGCAGCTGCCCCGTGCCCACCAGGCCGCCCGCCAGGACGGCCACCTGCAGGTGACAGTAACCCACCGCCGCCGTCAGTCTGGCAGCCAAGTCAGCAGCAGTCTAGACCGGCCGGCGACGTGCAGGCGAGGCGGCATCAGCCGTCACAAGTCGCACAGCTGAGAGCGTGCCAGCATCGGGCTCCCAGACACTCACACGCTCCGCCTTGCTCGATGGCTGGTCATGACTAGCGAAAGAAATCAGGAGGAATCAGAGCGTTGCTTCGATGACAGATGCCGTGCGATAGTGTCGTTATTGCAATCGACCAGCAGCAGTAACCCAGCCTGCCCTCCAGGCAGACCTCGGGATGCCTTGCGGAACGATTTTCCGGGACAGGCCAGGAGAACGCGCACCGCGAGGGCCCGTTTCTGGCCGGGCGACAAGCCCGACAGCATCGCGGACGTGCTCATCCTGGCGTGTTCTGGCCCGAGAAGGGGCTGACCGCAGTCCCACCAGAATGGCTGCTTTAGGGCATGTGTAATGGCCCCAGCGGAAGGCTCTGCTCATGAGGCTGGGCTCGGCGATAGAGGTGAGCACACTTTACAGGTGAAGCGCAACAATGAGCGCCCGGCAGCAGCCGCTCATGTGCACCATAAGCGCCGGACGCAGCAGCGTAGTCCAGCAGCCCAGATACAGAAAGGGGGGCAGACAGGCACTTGCAATGCACACCAGCACAGAAGCGGCAGAGAGGCTGCGCTGGGAAGAGCATGATGCCCCTTGCCTCAGAGAGGAGGGCAGAATAGCATATCGGGGGCAGCATTTGCGTCATCAGAGCCCACAAAGCACAAAGGTCGAGAATCACGCAGACAAGCAGGCCATGCCCTTCAAGCTGTATCTGGATCCAGCACGATGTCAAAAATGATTGCCATCGTTTCGATGTGAAAGCTACCAGCACGCAGTCGTGTCACATAGCCAAGCCTTGTCGATCTCGGGGGAGCAGGCCGCTGCCCAGCCGGCGATCCTCAAAATTCTCCCTCACAGCTTGAAGTTGGTGTCCACCACGGTGTCGGCGTTGGGCACCGCGCTGCCGTCAGTCACGCGGCCGTCGCCCTCGCGGCCCCCGCGGCCGTCTCTGACCCAGACTGCGACCGGAGAGCAGCAGCCGAGCCACATGCCGCCCCTGCAGCGCGGCCCCGCAAGATCAGCACGCTGCAAAGCAACACAGTCTGCCAAGCCCCTGTCGACTGCTCACGAGAGCAGGCAGGCTCCCGCACCGGGCGGTCTCCTCGCGGCCGTCCAGCTGCCGCTGCTTGTCGTCGCCGGCGAGGCTGGGCCGGCGGCCGGCGGCCCGCTTGGTGCCCAGCATCGGCGCGTGGCCGCCATACCGCATCATGTGCTCCAGGTCCTTGAACTCCAGCCCCGCCTCCTCCAGCAGCAGCCGCTGCAGCCGCAAGGGCCTCATCAGCACCCCCCTTCCACAGTGTGCACAGCCAGAGCAGGCAGGCGGACTCTTGCGAGTTGCCTCCAGCATAGCACATGCAAGCCATGCAACAGCAGCATGCTCCTTGCGCACGCAGGCCAGCCTGCTGGGGGCAGCAGGGGGCGTGCCTTGAGCGCGGTGTTGTTGCGGGCGAGCGAGACGACTCCGCTCATGCCGCCCTTCAGCCGCTTGGCGCTGAACTGGCTCAGCAGCACGGCCAGCAGCGAGCGCAGGTAGCTGGCCAGCAGGTGCTGCTGCACCGAGCCGGAGCAGGGCACGAGGCGCATGGAGGCCTCCAGCGCGGTCGGCCGGACGATCAGGTCGCCCAGCGGGTTGATCAGCACGCGGTGGCCGCCCCGCTTGTACAGCAGGAAGAACTTGCCGCCGCGTGCGACCACGTCCTGGTCTGCGGGCGGCCGAAAACAGCCTGTCAGTGACCTGCAAACAGTGAAAGCAGCGCAGAATGCAGTGCTGCTCTCGTGCAAATTCTGGACCAGGGGCAGAAGAGAGGCACCGTTGATGACGTGCCAGCAGTCGGGCACCA
>BHFV01000504.1:7410-22657 GCA_003568905.1 Trebouxiophyceae sp. KSI-1
TAGGCGGCAGGAACTCTCGCGCATAAATAACTCGGAAATGCTGCGCGGATCGAAAAGTATTGGCCAAAGTGTGCTGCGCGGATCGAAGAGTATTGGCCAAAATGGCCTGCGCGAATGAGGTGCGCGAGGGGAAAATAAATATATATCCCAGAAAACACCGGTTTCATTACCCCGGCAAGCCGGTTTTACTAGGGGCTGCGCGAGGCCAAAAAAACTCCAAAGCCGTGCGCGAACTCCTTGCGGGAAGCTTTTATTAAATGCCAAAATGCAAAAGCGCGAGAGTTCTTGCCGCCTATGGGAGTTCTGCTGGCAAGCTGCAGTCTGGGACCAGAGTCTCAAACGAGCAGCGCACTTCTCGATGAAAAAGGCCCGGAAGGCCTCCCGGCCCGCCTCGAGCGCCTCCTGCCTGCGAGTGCAGAGAGGCGCTTGGCCAGGCGTCGACTGCGAGGCAGGCGCTCTCGGGTCAGATGCCGCTGGCGTGAAGTCAGGGAGGGCGCACCTCTCGGTGAAGAACCGCTCGAAATCCGTCTTGCGGCGGTCCAGCTCGGTTGTAATCTCCTGCAGGGCACGGCGCGGCGCCCGCTTCTCGCCTCGTGTGTGATTGACTAGGCTAGGCATGGACAGCTTCCAGCGCCTCACCCGGCTCTTCAGCTCAAAGTTCTCCAGAGACATCTTTTCCGACGCGTTCAGCGCCTCTACGAAGCGCTCCTGCGCGAGCAGCAACGCAAATGGTCAGCCCCAGCGCACCCAGCCACTCATGAGCGCTGAACTGCCAGCGTTCCGTGTGCTTTCTGGCAGCATCTTCCGGGCTTCGGGCCCTCGAAAGCTGGGAGCACGCACGTGTAGATCCAGCGCCTTGTCCACGTCCGGCGCGGGCGCCGGAGGCGACTCGGCCATGGCCGGATGGGGGCAAGCCTCTGCTGCGAATTTCTGACGCCCGTAGCTCTATTGACGCTCGTCCGCTGCCGGATATCTGATATTGTTCGCGGCAATCAAGGATCAAGGAATACTGGACGGCAAATGGCAAAGAACAAAACGCTTCCGGCCATTCGCCATTCGGCTAGGCGACCTATTTCGCTCCCACCGGGCACAAAGTAGAGCACACACAAAAAAAAAGCCACCACCAAGCCGACCAGATTCTGCTCACTCAAACAGCAGACGCAGGTCCCTGTAGCGGATCGCCGCCAGATCATCGCCAGATGGCCACCAGCCCAAACCGCAAACGAAGAGAGCTGGACGTGCCGAAGCGGAGAAAGGGGCTGGCCCTGCTGAAAGTGGCCTTCACGGAACAGAACGACGACTGGGACGCGGTGTGACGCCCAGCCCAACTCGAATGCAGCACGCGCCTGGGTCGTTTCGACAGCAAGCAGCGGCTGGGGGCGCTTTGGAGCGCTGAATGCCGCGCTGTCACACGCAGGAGGAGCTCCTGGACGTGATCTACTGGCAAAGGCAGCTGGTGGCGCTGGCAGCAGGCGTCGCATGGGGCGTCCTCCCGCTGACCGGTTTGTGGGCATTCCTCGGGTACCCCTGCCGCCTCCTGGCCACCCACACTTTCACAAAGCTGCAGCCATAAGCATCCGGGGGGCTCATGTGCCTCTGGTCTGCCGCAGGTTCATCGCCTTGAACCTGCTGGTGGTGCTGGCCTGGTGGCGAGCGCAGCGGATCGATGAGGATGACTACGGAGGGATGCAGGCGCTGCTGGGCGAGGGCCTGCCGCCATCCATCGGCCTCTTCTTGGTCAGCCCTGCCCCCTCTCCTTGCTTTCATGCCGCTTCTCTTCCGCTCCCACCACATGGTCGATGGCGTAGGCTGAACCGAGGGCTGTGCCTCTGCTGCAGCTGGTCTGGATCCTCGCCTACACCGCCATCGGCTACCCGCGCAGCTTGTGATCTGATGCTGCCGGTGCCTGCGCCTGTCCTGACCCGTTCTGTGCGGCTTTCTCTCGAGTGAGCGTGTCTTCCAGCCTTTCGCGACCCGTTTCGGCCGCTGTTTGACTCGTCCTGCGTCCGCCACTGTCTGGCTAGAGCTCGCATGCCACAGCTCAGGCAGCCAAAACGAAAGAGCGGCTGTAAAACGAAACCAGTGGCCCGTCCGAGAGCACCGACGAAACCTTGGCCGGTTTGTGCTGGCGGAATCAAATCGCGGCGCCCAGTCTGCCAAAGACGCCTCGGCAGCCCCTGCTGGAACAGCCATTCACGCTCGCTCGCTCGAGGCGGGCAGGCCCCTCGGTACTCCGCCGGGCGCGCTTGACTCCGCGCGGCCTAGGCGCCCTCCCTGCGCCTCGCCGGGCTGCCCGCGCCCGAGATGGCTGCGCGCGCGCGCCCGCGAGCCCAGGCGGCCGCGGCGGCGCTGCTGCTGCTGCTGGCCTGCTGGGGCGCGCGCCCAGCCGCCGCCCAGGATGCCGGCGTGGCCGCGGCGACCGGCTCGCCCATGGAGTTCCCGGCGCCCTTCGTGGCTGTCACGCCCGCGACAGCGCTGGCGCCCTCGTCCGGAGGCGGCCCGCCCATCGTCGGGTGCGCCGCGCGCGCCAAGGCCCGGCTTCCGGCGGATCCTTGTCGCCGCCTCCCCGGCTCGACGCTCCAGCTGTGCGTGGCTGCAGCGTGACGCGCAACCCGAGCCCGCAGCCGCCGGCCGGCCGCGACATTCCCATCTCCGCCACGGTGCTGGCGCCGGCCACCGCCGTCACGCTGGGCTACCTGGTCGGCTACGGACCCGAGCAGCAGGTGCCGATGACTGCCAACGGCAACGGTCTGCTCCTCTCGCGCCTGCTTTTGCCCCGCACCAGCTTCCGCGCCGCAACGGTCTGAACCGCGGCTGGCTCGTCGGCGCAGGTCAATACTCGGCAACCATTCCTGCGGCCGCCTTCAACGCCAGCAGCATGGTCCGCTGGTACGTGACGGTGAGGCTCATCCCCGTTCTTCCCACCACCATGCTCATCACCATCCTTCCGCCATGGCTCATGCTGAGCCAAAGAAGCACCACACGCTGGCAGGCGACGGACAGCAGCCAGCGCACCTCCCGCTCGCCGCCGCTCGGCCCCGGAGACCGTTACTTTGGCACCGTAATCGCCGATCCGACCGTTAGCTATGGAATCCCCGTCATGGACTGGCACGCCCCCAACTTCTAACAAGCACCGCTTGCCCGTATTATGAGGCACAAGCAGTTCTGCTATCGATGCTACAGCAAGCCAGCCTTGGAACCCACATGCTTTGAACCCAAGACATGCTGATTGCAAATTCGCACACCGCCCTCTCTCTTGCAGCATCCAACACAAAGCCTCAGCCCGCGCTTCGCAAGGAGCATCACTTGCAGCCGGCCTGTGGACCCTAATGATAACCACATGAAACCCTAACAAAACCCTGCTGCAGGTGGGCCGAGGACGTGACCAAGTCGACCACCAAGCAGGGCGCCAACGGCAGCTCGGTGTACTTTTTGGGGCGCTTTTATGACAACCTGTTTGTGCGCCGCAAGGGTGTCACTGCTCTCTCCTGGCCCAAGCCAAAGCTCAAGTTCAAGCTCGCCGACAATGTGAGACCCACCTTCCCACCACCTTCCCTTTAGGGGACCTGCATCGCGTTGCTCCCCGTTTTTTCTCCCTTATCTCCCTTGTGTGGCTCCCTCACAAGTCCCCTTTTTGCTGTTCCCTGATATCGTTGTTCCCTTATATCTTTTTTCTGATCGATCCAAAGCGCTCACGTCTCTCCAGCAAGTCTGCTGGCACTCTCGATCCTTCATTGGGAGCCGCTGCCGCTCCCATGCGCACGGATGTCTGGTCTGCGAGCCTGGCATGGGACCGAAGGCAGTCTTTGGGTCGAATTTAAAACAGCCTACCGGGCGAGGGGTGTCCCCTTGAGGGGTGTCCCCTTCCTCTTTCCTTACTTTCCTTCCGTTCTCTAACCTGGAAGGCAGGCGCCTCCTGCGCCTGTTTCTTTCCAGCCTGTCATGACCCCGCCCCTTCTTGCCAGCAGCTGCAGCTTTCAAAGCAGCGACCTACGCACGCGCCAACCTGTCCCGTTCCAGAGCTCACGTTCCCACGCGCCCTGCCAAAGCACACGGCACTCTGTCAGCCAAGCTGCTCCCTTTCCAGCCTTGCATTATCCAAACACGGCCTCCCCTGATCCAGGCCCCTGCACAGCACACCCCGACCAGAACAAACTCCAAAGCTTCCAGAAGCCCTGGGCAGGGTTCCTTGCCTCGTCAGCCTGCCTTAGTAATCGGCGCATGCTCGCAGGACTTCGTGTACAAGCCGCAGCTGAACGCGGCTGCCAAGGAGAAGCCGGTCAGCGACTTAGATCTGAACAGCCTGTATTACGAACCCGGCCAGCCGAGTTACATGCGGGAGGCAATCGCCTACCAGGTCCTGCAGTGCGCCCCTTACCCTACCCTCTAGGGTTCATGCCCTACCCTCTAGGGTTCATGCAGCAGCGACCTGAGAGTTGCATCGAGAATCGCTTTCCAAGGTTCCGACAAAGCGCTGGGGGAGTTGGCTGCCGAAGTGCTGCGGCAGCGCAAGCGAGGAAACGGCAGGCATAAGGGGAAAGATCAGGAGCGTCCGGGGGTTTGGCCCAACACGCTGCTCTCGAGAGGGCGGGGGCAGCTTGCGGGCGCGCGGGGGGTCTCCAGCTGTTTTCCTTGGCACGAGCTTCCGGTTTAGGGTTTCAAAACCCTAAAACGAACCCTAAACCCTAAAAGCACGCTGAGCAGCGAGTTTGCTAGCCATGGCTGCCACCAGTGACTTTGAGGAGACATGCCTGCCAGCAGCATTTTCACAAGGGGGCTCTGATGGGCTCTGCCTGCGGAATTGGTCGGCACTGGAGCCTTAGCTCTTGTAAGGCAGGTGCCCGAGCCGTAGGCTGTGCTGTAATTGCCGCGTAACTGCTGCTGTAACTGCTGCCTGCAGAGACGTGGGCGCCGTCTCCGCCATCAATTACCACATTGTGCTGCGGCAGAACGGCGCCTTCTACGGGCTCTACACTTTCACCGAAAATGACGACAAATACTACATGGAGGTGTGACTTTTTTGGCTCGAACGTTGCAGCTTTGGCCAAAACACCTCTCGGACTGCTGGTGTCAACCTGGCAAGGTTCACACCGGAGCGTGCTGCAGAGCACGTACAATTTTTTTCCTCCTCCCACTCTCCCACCCCTGATAGCCTGTCTTGTGACCCTGATCCCAACCCCAGCACCCCGAATATCGGGTCCAAGAAAACCTAACTACCTGCCTTGCAGTGCAAGAGCCTGTCGAATGCACCCCCATCGCCATCCCACAGCCCCAAATCCAGCCTTGTCCAAAGAGCCAAACCCTTAAAACCCTAAACCTGCCCGGCAGCACAGCCGCCTGTCGAACACCAACAGCGTCCTCATCCCTAATTACCTGCTGGCCTATCCAACGACCCAAACCCTGGAAAAAACCTGACGCTAAAACCCTGAAGAACCCTAACGCCCGCCTCGCAGCGCAACGGCCTGTCGAACACTGGCGGCGTCCTCATAAAGCCGACGAGCGGATCCGACGGGAATCTCGGCTGGTCTGTGCCCCAGGACCAGCTGCAGTACTCCTACAAGCAGCAGACGCGCAAGCACGCCGGCAGCTACTGGCCGCAGCTATGGGCGCTGACACAGGGCATCGCCGGCGCCGGCCGCGTGCCGCGCTCCCGCTTCGTCTTTGATGCCCTCGAGCTGTCAGAGGCGAGCAGCCCCCAACCCTCTCCCATCCCCACAAACCATAAACCCTAACTGAACCCTAAACCTGGCGGCCCCTGGGTGCCGCGTCCTGCTGCCGCGCCGCTGCCCTCTTTCTCTGCTGCTGACCGCCCCAGAGAGATTTAGGGTTCCCCCTCGCCCAGGAAACCTAATCGCGAGAGCTGCGGGTTTGCAGAGCGAGCTCGGCTGGGCGGCTCTCTCGCCCCTGCTTTAGATCCTTAGTCAGCAGAACCCTCTGGTTGACCCTTAATCCTAAATCCTAAAGCATAGATCATGAACACTAAATCCCAGCCTGGCCTGGAGCAGCAGCACGCCCCACTATGACATAGTGCTTTGCAGCGCTGCCCCTCCAGCAGGCAGCGGCAGCAACCTTGCTTGCGGCGCCCTCAGCCAAGAGGGGGCCGCTCCGTCCTTCGCTGACGGCCGCTACTACCTCCGGCTCCTAAACATAGCTTTTTTGCCTCCCCCGTGGCCTTCCCACAGTATTTCCACCGCTCATCCCGTCACTGGCCGTTTCTGCGGGCAAGCAGCACTCTGTTTTCGAAACCGTTACCTCCTCTTCTTCCATTTCCTCCCCTGACATTTCTCGGCTTGGAACAATCGCTTCCGTTTTCTCCCCTGACATATTTCGGCTCGGAACGATCGCAGACTATCAACACGATGGCCGTCTGGACGATGCTCCTCACGCAGGCACGCCCTCGGACAACTGGAAACTTAGGGTTTGATCTAGGGTTGAGATTTGTCGCGGACGCTGAACCCTAAACACTTGCTGCGCTCGCAGGACCGCTGCACAAAGAATTACCTCCTCTATCTGGACCTGAACACCTCCAGGTGGCAGGCGCGCCCCTTTCCCACTTTCCCTTTTTCCCTATTCTCCTAATTTTCCCATTTCCCTCTTTCCGCTTTTCCCCTTTTCCCTCCTAACAACCCGGCAAAAGCCAACTGTGTCCCCTCCTGTCTTAGGAGGCGTTCTGCTCAAAACCCTTCGCCTGGTTGTGAAAAGGGGATCAAACCCTGTCAGGGTCTACCAAACCCTGGAGACCACCTTTCAAAAGGCCCCTCAGAAAAGCCTGCCCCTCCTCTCATCAGAAGCTTTTTCAGAAGCTGCAGATGCTGCATGCGCTGCAGCTGGGGTTCGTGATACGAAAGACGATGATGTAACATAACGACGTGACGTGACATGACTAAGCCCACATTGTCCGGTGCAGATGCTGGGCTACGACATGAAGAGTGCTCTGAACGCCGATGCCGGCTATCCCGGCGGCAAGCCGGCCCCTGACTACTGCACGCTGGAGTGCCCGCAGTGGAACAGCCCCCTGTTCTGCGACCGCAACCACCCGCAGGCACGCACACTTTTGCCCATTACTACGAGCTGCTGCTGCTGCTGCTGCTGCTGCTGACCAACCAAGCAGAACGTTGGTTCCCTCTTGATATCTCAAGCTGGAAAGCAGCTTCGGTTTAATTCCATCGATACATTCATCGTAAAATTGATTTCTGATTGAAAAGTATAAGAAGGATCAGCCGAGTCAGCACCCTCCACTGGAGGCTGCTCACTCGCTTCCATTCCCGTTATCCCTGTTTTGCCCAAAACATTTTCCGAGCTGCGGCTGGTTTTACTGCACTGCCTTGACAAGCCCAACCACGCCAGCCCTTGCTTGTTTTCCCTGAAACAAACATGCTGTCGACAGCTATTTCCTTGCATTGCTCATTTATGCCAAGTTCTGCCTCGTTTAGCCGAGTTCTGCCGCCCTTCTGCAGGACGTTTTCACCAACACGACCTCCCCCTGGACCAGCATCCAGGGCTCCAGCATCGGCCGCCGGCTGGCCCAAGTGCCCAACAAAGGCCCGAGTCAGGCCAATGTCAACATCACAAACCCTGACCAGAACCTAGTGGCTGCCAGTGCGCTCCCTCATTCGCCCAGCGGCCCCCACTGCCCCCTCTCTGGGCTACTGCAGCAGCCTGGGAGCAAAATTCAGCACAGAAGTTAAGCTCAGGAGTTTGCTCAGGCAGTGCTTCTTGCAGTTGCTGAAGCTACCTACATCTCTTGTCGCTACTCCCCCATTTTGCGTGATTCAAGATCCAGAAAAAAAGTCTTCAAAATTGAGAGGCTGCCTCTCTGCTGCAGATTTTGCGCCCCAGGGCCCGGCCGGCACCTTCAACTACCTGGTAGCTTCCCCTTCCTGGATGACTAATGACAAAAAACGCCGGTCCTCCGAGCTTACTAAAACTCAGACAGCCTGGGTGATTGCCTGCCGGCTGCCCGCAGGTCGACCTCGTCACCCAGGTCCGCTTCTAGGGTTTGGTAAGCCTACGGGGATTTAGTAAGCAGCTGCAGCTCTCTTCCCTTTTGAATTCTCTGCACCCGCTTCTCCTTCGAAACCCTCCCCGGGGCTTTGCGGTTTCAGCTGGCGCCAATGTCTGTCTACTGCAGGCAGCTTCGGATGCGAACGAGGAAGAGAGAAAGACAGAGAGAGAGTAATAGTAGTAATAGTAGTAATAGGGTCTCTTAACCCTAAAACGTACGACTGCAGGTGCCCGCCACCCGCCAGATGCTGATGCGCCGCATCCGAACTCTGACAGACGAGTATTACCCGACCGGCAAGCTGATCCAGGCAAGCCCCCTTCCCCCACCAAGCCACCCATGACGCCTCATCAAAACCCTAATCATGCCGCCGACCTCACGCCATCCCTCTCCGTCTCCCCTCCGCTTTCTCACGGCTCTCGAAGTCTCAATTGAATTTCCTGATTTCGTTCAGAAACCTGAACCCTACACGAAACCCTATGCTGACGTCACCTGGACTTCATTAGTCAGCGAAATCTTGGTCCGGCACCCGCAGATGGTCAACACCATGTACCAACGCATCAAGCCGGTCGCCGACATCGACAACCAAAAGTGGCGGGTCGGAGACATCTCGCTCGGCTACGGGTGCCCCCCCTCCCTCCCGCCTGCCCCCGGTACCCTGAACCCTAAGCCTCTTAGTAAAGCCAAATCGCAAACCCTAACTCGAAACCCCAACGCCAGCCTCCATGCTGCCCCGCCCGACCGCCGCCGCACCTCCAGCCCCACCCACCAAACCCCAGAAACCCTAGTCCCAAAAACCCTAATATGAAACCCTAGTACCTGTACAGAAACCCTAACGCCAGCCTGGGCCAAACCGCAGGCAGCTGGTGAACGACCAGATTCCGACGCGGCAGCAGCAGCTGTTGTCTCAGTACGGCCCCGGCGGCTCCCCGGCGCTGCTGCCGGACGCGCAGCCGGCGAATGTCCAACTCGCGATAGGCCGAGTGGACGCGAGTTCTACTCCCGAGCAGCGCTTTGTCGAGATTTTGAACCCCAACACTTTCGCCGTCGACGTCAGCGGCTGGAAGCTGAGCGGCCCCGCCAGCGCAACCCTCAAGCCAGGCGAGCGCTGCAAAGCTCGGAAATCCTCTCGAAACCCTGATTCAAACCCGCCCCTACCAGGCTGGCAAGAGGGCTGTATGTGAGCTTGATTTTATCCCTTCTTATTGGCAATCGGAAACCTTCTTCCCATAGAGATTCACCACGCGCTCGATGGCATCTCTTCCAGCGAGTCCCTGCTAGGGCCAGAGCCTGCTCAGCTCTGGTGACCCACGCTTGATAGTTTTCCGCCCCTGCTGCCCCAGTGCTGGGAAGGCAGCCTTGGCCGAAGCCGCGCACATTATGGCCGCGGAGGAAGGCCAATGCTGGCATTTGCAGCTTGTCTTGAAGGGTTGTGCTGGTGAAAGAAAGGCCATGTGCTGTCAGCTGCAGCCAATCAGTTGCTGTGATTGGCTCCAAAACCAGCCTGATCCTGTCAGAATGACTACGGGTTCTTGTCCGGGTTTCTTGCTAGGTTTGAGCAGGGTCTGTGCCACCGGCAGGCACCGTGATTGCCTCCAACAACAGCCTGATCCTGGCGGCCAGCGTCCCTGGCTTCCAGAAGCGTACCTCCCCTCCCACAGTCGGCCAGGGCTTCCAGGTACCGCATACCTTAACCCTAAGAACCCTGACTCATACCAAAGGTTCCTGTCTGCATCAGAGGCGCTCCCCTCTCCCTGCCCTGTGTCCCCTCCTTTTATGAGATTGCCTTTCCTGCGCCACTGGCCATTGGCGCAGCAGTCCTTCGTAATTCTCCCATCAAATTGGACCTGCTGATGGCTGTGTGCGTTTCAAGCTGCGTATTGGGGGGACTAGGCTTCGAATTTCGAGGGTGGGAAGTCTGCGCTTGCTGCATGATTACGTGAGCACCCGACTCTGCTTCCTCCAGGTGCTGGGCCAGCTTGCAGGCGACCTCGCGGCCGGCGGCGCCCTGCAGCTCGCCAACACGCAGGGCAGCATCGTCGCCTCCCAGGGCGGCTCCGTCGCGAGCGCCGCCGGCTGACCATGCCTTGTAACCATCCTTACCTAAGCAGCACCGGCGCTTACCTAAGCGGCACTGGCGCTTACCTAAGCGGCACCGGTGCTTACCTAAGCGGCAACGGTGCGTGCCCAAGCGGCAAAGCCGGCGGGAACTGTCGGAATACAAAACAGGGGAGGCTCAGGCCGGTGCTGCCTCGCTGGGTTGCCTGCCTTTTGAGCCGAGGGAGCGGGTGTGGGCTGATGATGATGCTGCTTTTGCTGCTGCAACGCTTTCCGAAGGAGCCACAGAGGAGATTTGCTGCCAAGGAGATTTGCTGCACTCAGAGTGGCTCGTTCGGGAGCGCTGCCGGCTGTCGCTTCCCCCTTCGTTTGCATTTCTAGAGACGGGCCAAGCACGTGCCGCTGCCAGTGCCTCCTGTCTGCAAGGCGCCCGAAACGTTGCCTGGAGCTTGGGGTGGTTACCACATTACACACGTTACGAGACACTGCCAGGCGTGTCAGTGTGGATGAGACGAGTTGCCAGCTTTGTTAGGAAAGCTGGCTTGTTGGGGCGCTGTGTTCTCGGCTCTGGCAGATCTGCTGCGCTCTGCAGAGCCCTGCGGGCGTCAGGAACGGCAGCCGGGCTCTGCGCACTGTTGTGTAACTCCCCTCCGTCACAAAACGCCTGTAACTCCCAACAAGCTTCCAAAAACGTTCAGCAACAGGCACCCCAGCGAGGGGCAGCAGCAGTGCGTCCAAACTCGATGCGCTCGGGGCCAACAGGTCGTGGCTGCCAGGCACGCCTCTCTCTCTGAGGGAGCGCTTTTTTTTCTCGGACGCGGCTCAGGGTCTGGTCTAGGGTCACCCGAATTTCCGTCCACTCGGAGGCAAGGAGGGTGGACAGGCCGCCCCTGTGCCAACGGAAATCGCAAGTGTTGCCTCTCGGCCCCTCCCCTTGATGGGCAGCTGTAGGAATTTTGTGTAGGAATCAGGGTCAGGGTGCAGGGCCATGTTTGGCTGTTAAGGGAGCCGGCTGGCTTGCCCAGCCCGCTTGTTGGAGGCTTTCGGCGGGCGCTCACAATAAGGCGGCGCTCTCAACAAGGCGGCGCTCTGCTGCCTATTGTCAGGCTGCTGCCGACAAACAGATGAGGAAGTTTCGCCCAACGTCTACAAAAAAGGCTGGGCGCTCTGTGCTGCTGTGACTGCTTCATCGACTGTCGCCGGTCAGAGAACCGTCGCAGTTATGTTAAAGCAGCACACAATCTGTCTTCTATGCCGCAAGCGCGGGAAGGCAATGAATGGGGGCCGCCGCGCCGCTTTCAAGCAGCACCCGCCGGCATGCTGGCAAAGCAAAAGCAGAAGCAGAGTCTAGCGTCGCCTGCCGGTCACATGACACAGCACACGCAGCGGAATGGCTCGCTCCCCACCGCAGCTGCTGCGTATACCACGTCAGAATATAGGGTTTTATAGGGTTTTGTAGGTCGAATGTAGGGTTTCATATGGTCTTGTCTGCCATGTTGGCGAGGTTGTTTTCCCACACACTTGTCTGCTGTGTGGCGTCAGCTTGCGAAAGCCTTTCGCTGATTCCCCTACTAGCTTGAGCAGTCTTGGGGTCAGACCCTATACCTGAAATCCTGAACCCTGAAACATGTTGGCGTCTGCCTGCTGGCGGCGGCTGCCCCTCTTCGTTACGTCACGTTACGTTACGTCACGTTACGTCACCAGACTGAGAGAAGCTGCCAGGCCGAACAAGCAGCGCAACACGAGTTTCCATCCTGAACAAACCCGACACCCTGAACTCTGAGCCTCGCCGCAGAACGTGGTGGAGCTGCTGGACGACCTGTTCGCGCGCGCGGCCGCCGCGGAGGAGCCGGAGGAGTCGAATTTCATCCGGCGAGCCTCCGCCTCGCTCGTGCTTGAGCCGGCTGGCCACTGTCCCGGCCGCACCTCCAGACCCCACCATACAGCGCGCCCACCAAGCCTGCTTGTGCATGGGGGGGCCTTGCAGCCGAGGCAGGCGAAAGGTGTCTGCCAGTGCAGCGTGAGCAGCGGAGCATAAAACCATTCCGATTGAACAATCCATCAACAGCCGCGTGGCCTGCGTTGCTCCAGCCCTCGAGCAGGGTCCCGCTCGGACCCCCGGGGTGCTGAAACCCTCGAGGGGTTGACACGCCGGCGCCCCGGCGCGCCGGCAGGAAGCACGCGCGGGCGATGGAGGCGGACGGCCTGGGCAACCCGAGCGCGCGGCTGTTTAGTAATCCGGCGGGCGACTACGGCAGCATGGTCAACGAACGCGTCGGCGCCGCCAACTGGGAGGACGGCCGCGAGCTCGGCGACACCTGGGCCAGCCGCAACGCCTTCTCCTACGGCAGGCGAGCGCCCGTGCTGGATGCTGATGACCTGTGCTGCGTTAGTGTTTAATTTAGGGTTTTATCAGTCGATTTCCACGGGGAGCCCAGCACACCACCCGGCGTGCCGCCCGCCTGCGGACGCGGGCGTGACGCGACATGTGTCGCGTTCGCGTGTTACGCAATGAACGACTAGGGTTGTTATTAGGGTTTCAATCAGGGTTTAGGATTGGATGGTCCATGGTCAGGGTTCGCTTAGGGTTTCATCGCTCTGCGCGCACATCCGCCCAGTCGCGGGCGCGCTAGGCCGGGCAGCAGGGGGGGAAGGGGCGAGTCGAGTGGCGGTTTTAGCGTTTAGGGTTTAGTGTTCCCAACCCACACCCGCAGGGGCGGGGAGCGCGGAACGGCGCGGCCGGAGGTGCTGGCGGCGCTGCTGGGCACCACCGAGCGAATCGTGCAGGAGGTCGATTCGGTCGAGTACGGGCTGACGGACATCCAGGAGTATTACGCCAACACGGGCGCGCTCAAAAAGGCGGCCGAGAGCGCGCGGGGTGCGCCGCCGCTGCCGCCGCCGCCGCCGCCAGGGGGCTGCTCCGGCCTTTTTGCTGCGCGAAGCAGGGCGCCTGCCGGGCTTGCGGGGGGCTGCAGGGCGCCTGGGCGCTGCCTGTGACGCTGGCAAACCCTCCCACCAGCAGAACCTTCAGGGCCCCAGCATCGTTGGCTTTCCTTCCGTGCGAAAGGAGAGAGCCTCTATGGAGCGGTTTGGAGCCAGCAACGCTGCTGGCCGCAACACTGTCTGTAGGGGAAGGAAGGCAAAGCCTGTTCTGCCTTTCACTTTTTTTCGATTCGTAGTCTGAGTGAGACAGGTTTTTTTGTTCGCAGGCGGCCGTGCGGTGGGGTGCAGCATCGTGGAGGCGTTCGGCAAGGAGACCCAGCCGCGCGAGCTGGAGGAGGTGCTGCGCCTTGAGTACCGCTCCAAGCTGCTCAACCCCAAGTGGGCGCAGGCACGCCGCTCCTTCTCCCCAACTTCCCATTCTCGCCCACCCCCCAACTGTTGTGGTGCCCAGCCCGGCAGGCTGCCTTGCGACGCACAAGAAAGCCAGGCCGCCTTGCCATCTTGCCATGCAGCCAGCGAGCAGGCAGCCTGGGCCTTGCTGCACAGCCACTCCAGAAGCTTGCCCTGTGTCCAGTGAGGCGCGTGCAGCCAGAGCCCTGACCGCGCAGCTGGCCCCCCTGTCTCAACCCACCCTGTCCTACCCGCTTCCCCCTTCCTCCTCAGACTCTTCCCAGTTCCGAGACCCGAGCTGGAGGAGGAAGGGCGCCTCCTCGACCTGGCGCCCTCCTTGTTCCCCGCCAAAATTCGAACGCCAGCACCGTTCGAAATTCGAAACGGTTTCCCGCCATCGCTTCAGTCCGGGGTGGGCGTGCCTTGCAGGCGATGGCGGCCCAGGGCTCGGGCGGCGCCTTTGAGATCAGCCAGCGCATGACGGCGATGCTCGGCTGGGGCGCGACCGCCGGCTTCCGGGAGGACTGGACGTGGGACCAGGCGGCCGAGACGTATGCCTTGGACCCAGACATGGCCGCCCGGCTGCGCGCCAGCAACCCGCAGGCACGCCCCCAACCCCCTTGAGCAGCAGCTGCGCCCCCAGGCTGCCTGCCTCCGCTCTGACAAGCACGGAAAGCGCTCCCACGAAAGGAGCAGCTATGTGAAGGCCCCCCTGTCTTGCCTGCAACGCTGCTGTGCCTCTGGGGGGGCGTGTGATGGAGCCGGGGGCTGCCAGGCTTTGGTGCGGGTGGCAGGCCGTGCTTCCTGGCTTCCAAGGCGCAGCCGGCGGCTGAGTCGCGTGGCGACCCCCCCTCGCACGGCCGCAGGCGTTCAGCAACCTGCTGCGGCGCATGCTCGAGGCGGCCGGGCGGGGCATGTGGAATGCGGACGCGGCGACGCTGCAGCGGCTCAACGAGATGTACCGGGACCTGGACGACCAGCTGGAGGGCGTGTGAGCGGCGGCAGACTCCCTTCCTGGCGGCGGAAAGCGCGGCTGAAACAGGCCGCTTGCTCAGCCAGCGGCGTTGTTTTGCAGAGTGGAGAATGCATGAGGGGCGGGGGCAGGCCGAATAGTATTAGTAGCTTGGGGATGCTGCTCTCTGCTGTGCTGTGTGTCGCCTGCTCTTGCTTTTGATAGCCGGTAGAAAGGGGTGGCACTTGGTCGCGTGTTTGCTGCAGGACTTGAACGCAGAAAGGGCTTCTGGTTTCATGTACAGGACTCTTGTTGAAACAAAAAAAAACTTGTGCTGGGCAGCGGAACTATCAGGACGAGAGCCGACAGTGAGGCTTGCAGCGCGACGGGCCGGCAGAAAAGGCTTGCAAATGAAGCCTTGAGCACGGCGGCCTCGTCCAGGTCATGCTGGCCAGCACCTGCCGCGCCAGCACCTGCTCCTGCACCTGTCAGGCCAAGGATTGCTGCTCTTCTTGCAGGCCCGGGCGCGGGCCGGTGGCTGCTGACCGCCGAAATGCGGCGTGTCGTGCGCCGTTGCTCCGCCACTCTCTCTTGCAAGGGTGCGCAGCGCGCTGAGCCCGCCTCTTGTGCGGCCCTGCCACAGGCTTCCTGAGAAGCAGCATGAGTTGGACGGCTATGCAGCTGCAGAGCAGTGCAGAGCATGGGCACGCATTGACAGCCGCATATTGGCTGAGGTGACCGGTAGGATGGCGAGCGTCCAATCCAGCTGCTGCGTCTAGTTCAGCTGCAACATGACTGCATGGCTCGCCTTGCTTATTCATGCCTTGTCGAGCAGTCACTGGCTGCTGACGCTGCTGGCCCCGTTCAGGGAAGCTTCGCCCCCCCCCCCCCCCCCCCCCCCC
>BHFV01000505.1:0-22631 GCA_003568905.1 Trebouxiophyceae sp. KSI-1
GGGGCGGGTGCCGGGGCTGTGGCCGAGCCGGGCGCGGGCGCGGGGGCGCGGCGCTCTGCCAGCGTGGGCAGCCGAGTGGCCGGGGCGGGCGCAGGGGCCGCCGCCGGGCTGGGAGCGGGCGTGGCTGTCTGGGGCGCAGGAGCAGGCGCGGGCGCGTCTGCCGGGCTGGGGGCAGGCGTGCCTGGCGCGGGCGCGGGGGCCCTGGCAGGGGACCGCGGCGCAGGCGCCGGGGCACCTGCGTGGAATCGGCAGCCCCTTGTCAGGCAAGGGCGCTGCCTTGCGGCAAGCGGGACGGTTCTGGAGAGGCCACCTCTTGTTGAAAGTTGAAAGGCAGGAGCCGCACCTGGCGCGGGGGCAAGGACGCCGCGGCTCAGCCGTGCAGCAGGCGCAGGCGCGGGCGCCTGCTGCGTGGCATTTGCAATGGCGGTGTTGTTACGCGCCGTCTCTGCAGGTTCCGGAGCTGCGGGGCATCGGCAGCAAGGTCAAGACTGGCAGCCCGAGCTCGACCGTTGATTGGGGTCGGCGCATCATGTGAAAGCCTCATCACCTGGAGCCTGCAGAGTGGCGGTGGAATTGGTCACATTGCTGCCAGGCGGCGACAGAGGGTCGGACACGCCCAGTGTGGTCGCTCCGTCCAGGCTGCCATCAGCTGCCTGCTGCAGCCGACGGCCGGCCTGCAGTGCACGGCAGGCAGGTTCAGAAACCACTGCAATGAAGGAGTATAAGGAGGCCCGCCAGTCACCAGGCCGAACGGACGGCCGTTGGGGCCCGTTGCCAGTATCCAGAATCGACGAGAGGTGTATCTGCGGCGATCGCGTCATGCGGGAGGCCCGACCACCGCGCGGGCGCTTCACGCGTCCGACATCCATCCACAACGGGTCTCCCAATAGCAGAGCCACCCGGACAGCCAGGTGGCGCCTGCCAACTCGCCGCCACGAGCCGCCCGCAGCTCGCGGAAGGCGCGCCGCAGAAAACAGCTGCGGGCGGCCCGGGACGCGCGAGCCGATCGGGGCTTGCCACCAGACACCGCCTCGGACAGCAATCACTGAACCCCGAGCGCGCGGCTCTCGCGCAAGTCACCAGTCGCGCGGGGCGTGCGGCCGTCAACCGGCGCGCATGTGAACGCCCGCGGCTGACCAGCGCGGCAAGACGCCCCGTATGAGCGTGGTGAAGGCTCACAAGAACCACTAGTGATCCACCGGGCCGCAATCACCGACGCCACGCGATCGAAGCCGCCCCGACTGAATATCAATCAACTGCTTGCGGCTGGGGAGGCGCCGCACCGTCTGTGCGCCCAGGCCACCGGCCTCGGGTGTGGCTACCACATGTGATGCCAGCAGCAGCGCCGCTAGCAGTAGCGCGGGCACGCGTCGCTGCGGCGCCCTCGTCATTCCGCCGGTCAGTCTCGGGAGGATTTCGACCTATGCACGCATCGAATGGACTCGTCTGTTGGCCTGCCCGGCTGCTTCACACAGCCTGAGCAAGTTCGCCTCGTCGCTTGCAGATCTGAAGGGAGCGTTCCGGCGCCTCTGGTGCCAGCTGCGGCCCTAGCCCGCAAGCCATCGCGGCATGTCGACTCTGGCGACGTGATAATTGTGTAGCAACAGCATTGCAGATCGGTATTCAGTGTTCCACATAGAGACTTGGGCAGACTTGGGCCAAGATGCAGGCACCGATGGAAGGGATGCAGGACCTGCCGGAGGCGCAGAAGCAGGCGCTGCTGCAGAGGATAGAGGAGATGCAAGTGCGAGACAGGTGTGAAAAGCTGTAGTAGTCTGGCTGCCGTCGGGCACGGCCGCCATGCACCGCCTGGGCAACACGCTTTCCGCTCCTGCAGTCTGCGGATGTATAACTCGCTAGTGGAAAAGTGCTTCAAGGATTGCGTCGACAGCTTCCGGCGGAAGGACCTGGACAGCGGCGAGGAGAAGGCAGGCCTCCCTCTCATGTCCTTGTTGGGTGATTCTGCTCGTGGTCACTGACGCCGTGCACCTGCTGCTGCAGTGCGTTCAAAAGTGCTGCGAGAAGTTCATGAAGCACTCGGCGCGCGTCGGCATGCGCTTTGCTGAGCTCTCGCAGTCAGCCGAGCAGCAGGCCGCACAGCTTATGCAGCAGCAATAGCTAGCCCCTGCCAGCTTGCTCTCGATGTTCGCTTGCCAGTCGGTCATGTCACCATTGCTAGGCTAGGAGGCCCAACTGGCGAGCCAGGCCTCCCTTTCCAGGGGCCGTGCTTTGCAGTGCTGACAGCCGCCGCAAAGCGCTGCCCGGGCTGTCTGCCGTCGGTCCGCGCGGAGGGGTTGCAAATTCATGCGCAGCCGCGCCAGGCAGGAACCCGGGCGGCTCGGAAAACTGCGTCTGCGTCAGCAGGAAAGCACAACGGAAACCACGGGTGCAGACCTGCCAGCTCTTGCGCAGGCAGCATGCCGGGCTGGCAGTCAGTCAGTCAGTCAGTGGTTCAGTGGTGCAGTCAATCCTCCTCCTCCTCCCGAATGTCCTGGGCGTCCCCCGAGGAGATCTGCCGCACGGCGATTCTCAGGATGAGGTATGTCCTGCGGTGGCAGCGGCAGCGCCTCAGAGGCCCCCCCTCAGAAGTGCCGCACCTGCCCAGACAACAGATGCCAGTACGGCTGAGTGTCAAGGCACACGGACTGCCCTGTTGCCTGCCGATGGCCGTCAGACTCCAGACAACAACACATGCGCAGGCGATGGGCAGGAGGGGGGGGGTGGGTGTGCGCTGGAAAGAGGCGTGCCAGTAGATGTGGAGCGCGAAGAGGAAGAGGAGGAGCGAGAGGAAGATCTCGTGGTGCGGGTGCGGGCTGATGTTGTACACGTGGGCGATGATCTGCAGCCGCCGCCCGGCTTCAGCTTGAGGCACGTGCCTCCTGCGGCAGCGCTGTGCGGGGTGAAGGGGAGGAAGGAGACACCAGCCAGCTTGGCTTGCAGGCGCTGGAGTGCGCCAGGGGCGCAGGGGCCGGCTCACAGCAGGGAGGCTCACTGGCAAATGCAGGAGTGGGGCCCAGTGGGCCGAGTGCAGGCGCGGTGACGAAAGCAGCAGGGCAGCGCTCCAAAGCGGCGCATGCTGCTCCCGCACAGGCTGCTTCCATGCGCGGCGGGAGCCAGGCGCTGCCTGCCCGGAAGCCGTCCAGAAGCTGTCCGGCAGCTGTGCTGTGAGTGGAGGGAGGGCGCGCCGTGAGCGGCTCGCTCCAGGCGGAGCGGATGACAAAGAGCGGGAAGTAGAGGATGCGGCTCGCGAGCCAGGAGGCGACGAAGAGGCCGAACATCCACGAGGCGCTGCGCTCGCGGCGGGCATAACGCGCGAGCTTGGCCGACTCGAGGAAGATGTCGTTCACGTCGTGGCACAGGAAGACGGCCGTCCCGATCTTCATGAAGCTGCGGCCAGGCCAGCGGAAGGATGGTGGGACCGCACGAGGCCACAAGGGAGGCCCTTTGGGAGGGGAGGGTGTAGCTCCAGTGGGGGACCCGCATGTGACATGACTGGCTGGGAAGTCACAGGCAGCATGGTTGGGCCGCGTTGCAGGAAGGTGGGCCGTTTGCGATGCTTTGGAGTCAGGTGGCGGCAGAGACTGCAGGCGGGGGAGAAAGCCGGCCTGCAAGTCTGGCTCTCCCATGCAACCGAGGCCCAGAGGCAAGCAGTCTAGGCCGGGCCAGAGCCCCCCTGGCTGGAGAACGCCCGGGGCAAAGCGGCGGCAGGGGGGGGAGGGGAGGCGCCTCACTTGACCTCGTAGGAGTAGACAATGAGGCCGATGGTGGCGAGGTGGTGCGCAAAGTTCTGCCAAAAGTCGCGCCGCCGCACTTCCCAGAACATCAGGTACGGCACCGCCTGCAGGCAGATTCGAATTTTTGGCGGGAGACGCCGTTTCAAACCGGCCAAGGTTGCTCTCCCGTCCTCAGGAGGGGCTCCAGTGCGTGGAACGGCCGGGATGTCATGCAGCACAGGCTTCCCCAGCGCTGGTGTGGCACATAACTAGGCTCTGGACTGGTTGAGCTTTGCAGCTACTGAGAGCCCGCGGATGTCAAGTGACTTGCAGCCATTCGAATCGCTAGCCAAAAGCGGGGGGCAAGGGCGGGACCTGGGCGTAGAAGCCGAGCTCCAGGCTGTACAGCAGCCGCATGAGCAGCGGCACGTCATAATTGCAGGGCGGGAAGCGGTCGCAGCCGATCCAGAAGTAGCGCGTGTCGCGCACCCACCTGCGTCCAACCTTGGATTATGAGGGCAACATGGCGGGTGTGGGCTTGCAGGGGGGGGAAGACACTCGAAGCGCGCCTTTCGCTCCAGGCGACGGTGACGGCGAGGATGACGATGCAGAAGTAGAAAGAGCCCTTCCAGCAGGACTCATTCCACTTGTCTATCGTGTCCTCTACCTTCTTTCGGCTGTCCGTCTTCTTCAGGTGTTGGTACAGCAAGCTCCGGCCGACGGGCTTGCAGCCGAGAGGTCGAGGCTTCAGGCGTCTCGTTTGTCCTGTCCGATGCATCAATGGCAGCAGAAGCCGCTCTGCTGACGACGGTGCACTCAACAGGCACGACAGCCTCCCCAAACGCCCGTGACATCCAGTCGCGAGCCCCGAGCATCACCTCGAACACGAGCGCTCGCGAGAGCTTGCGAATGATCGGCAGCACGATCGCTGCCAGTAGCGCGGCTTCATATCCGCCGGTGTGGCTGTCGAAGGCCAGCACTGGCGCTGTTCGCCATGCGGTCAATCGCTCTTCGATCAGGCCTGGCATGGCGGCCAGCTTTACGGCACGAGTGGCAGGTGCGGCCAAGTGACAGACCTCATCCACTTGTTTTCAGAAAGTTAATGACGACATTCGTCGCTTTCGAGCATCAGGGGAAAGCTGAGGATGGCCGAGCTCATTGACTGAGCCGAGCTCATTGATGCACTTTCATCACCTTTTCACAGAAAGCTGGGCGGGCACCGACAATCAATCATGGCCAGCAACAAGCGACCGGCGCAGGACGCCGCCGAGGGTGCGCCGCATCCCGGCTCATGCTTCCGGAATTGGAGAACGCTGTGCAGGAGGATTTGGGCATTCACGCTGCCCGAGCTGCATCCCACACAAACATAGCTCTACGATCGCCGGCGAGAGCGCCACGAGCCGGGATCGCAGGCGACCTAGACGCATGAGCCGCGCGGCACTGGCGGCTCTGGAAGCTGCTGACGCCCCATGCTGCCCTTTGTAGAGGAGAATACGGCGGCCAAGCTGTCATCTGCCGCGATGGCGGTGAAGCAGGGGGCCAGCGAGCTGGTCGGCGGCAGTGGGCTGGCTCAGGTCACCGAGGCTCTCGCCGAGGGCGCGCCCCCGGACGTGAAGCAGGAGCAGGCCGAGCCGCAGCCGGCACTGGCCACGACAGAGGGCGCAGCTGCGGCGCAGGCGCCAGGCGACGCCACCGCAGGTGCTCCCCTGTCAGCTCACAGCACGCGCTCATGTGCAGCAGCATGCTTCAGACGGCTGACACGCCCACGCGGCCTGCAGAGTCGGGCGCAGCCAGCGAGTCCGCTGCCACGCCCGCAGCCGTCAAGACGGAGGAGCCGGCTGCGGCCGAGGGTGCCGGGGAGGCTGCAGGGGCGGGGCCAGCCGGCGAAGCAGCGGCAGAGGGCGACGCGGCCACCGCCGGCAAGCAGGAGGCGCCCGAGGCGGGCGTCGAGGGCAAGCGGGTGACGGACGCGCCGCAGACGATCAAGTACCGCACCTTCAAGGACGGCAAGGAGTGCCACAACTACTTCCTGCACCTGCTGCGCGAGCTGCGCAAGGACCAGAACCTGAACGACGTGCGCTCCCCCCCTTCAGCCCGCCGCACTCTCAGCGTGGCCGAGAGGGGAGGCTACGCATTCCGCGCTGCGGCTGGCGCAGGAGGCAGTCGTGTCTGTGTGTGGACTCGCTCGGTGCCGCAGCCAGTGCCCGGCGGCTCCAAGTGCCGGCCTGACGCGCCTCCCGGCCGCATGCTTGCAGTACGAGCGGGACATGGTGCTGGCGCTGCTGCAGCAGGGGCACGACGACGTGGCCAGCAAGGCACCCCCCCCTCCTGCCACATGCGCGCCCACAGCTCCGCGGAAGAGGCGGCTGCGGCGGCACTCGACTCGGAGAATGAAGCGAAAACGTCGCACCAGGCGGCTGTCTGCTGCTGATGGGGGAGGGGGCTGGCGAATGCGGCAGCGCATGGCAGCAGCGGAGGGGAAGAATAGAACACGTGTCGAAACTAACGCGGGCACCCGCCCGGCCAGATCGGCCCCGGCATCGCGAACGTGCAGGTCCGAGAGATGCAGTTCCAGGACCACGCGAGCGCCTGCTTCGTGCTGCTGCGGACCGACGGCACCTCCGACAACTTCTCCGTGCGCAAGTGCATCGCCCGCCTGTTCCCCAGCTACACCGTGCCGCAAGTGCACCGGGCGCGCCCCCGCCGCCCGCGGCCTCCGGCACCATCAGTCCTCGAGCCCAGCATTGCGCTGCAGGGTTGCGGGGAGCTTCAGACTGTCTGCCTGCCTGTACAGCATGCGCACGGAGGCTTGCCGGGAGCAACAGATTGTGAGGCCTGCCGACGCCCGAGGCCAGTGGAACAGGGGCATCGCAGAGTGGACGGGCTGCCAGCAGCATGTCATTCTTTTTAGGGAGCTGGGCGCTGCTGAGACGGGGGTCGTGGCACCTGCAGGGGGGCAGGCCGCAGATGAGCCGGGGGCGCGGCGGTGGCGGCGGCGGCCGCAGGGGCGGGCAGGGCTTCAGGGGCGGCCGCCACAGGGGCCGCGGCGGCAGGCGCGGCGGGCGCGGCCGCGGGTAGGGTGCCTGCAGCTGGGGCTGTCTCTGCAGCGCTGCTGTCTGCCTCGACAACCAGCGAGGCACTCGCAAATTTCTGGCAGCAAACACACGCCTGCCTGCCTGCCAGCCTGCGCTTGCGAGTTGAGTCGCCGACTGCACATGTTTTGCGATCCGAATGAAAATGCTGCTTTCTAACGTTCCAGGCCTGCGTTGGAAGGCTTTGCAGTCTGCCAGGTGTGCTTGCTGGCAGACAAGGAGGACAAGGCCTCGCTCTCCACAAAACAAGGTGCATGACAACAACAGAGGTAGCGACATCAGTTTAGATGGCCTGCCAACAGGGCAAGCCCGGGAGGCAGGAGGCACGGGGCTTGTTTCAGCCGCAGCGCTCGCGACGCCCAGTCCACTCAAAATCTCACTCTCTCTGATGGCACAGGGCAGCGGGTCCCTGCCGCTGCTTACAGGACACAAGCAGCCCATGCCCACCGCTCAGCATGGCATGGCTGCAATGATACAGACGGACGTCTCTCCAGCTGCGGCCGTCACTCCCACTCCCAGCCGTTGAGGCCCGGCCCTGCAGGGCAGCGCAGCAGCCCGGCTGATGCACGGAGCCGCGCCTGCGGCAGAGGGCGCCGCGCTGCGCAGCGGTGAGCTGTGGGGCACCTTTCATTCAGCATGCGCACAAAACAGGCGTGCTGGGGTCTATATCGGTTCCCGCGCTCGCTCTCGCAGTCTGCCATTCAGCCCGACCGGTCGGCACCCCGGCATGGCTGTACACATTGACTGCTTCCTCCCAGCTGCCGCGCACTCGGTGACAGCCTTTGGGAGAGAGGACTGGAGGCTCACCGGTGCGACGGCGCTGCAGCCTGCCAGGGTCCGTCGCAGGCAGCAGCTGCTGCCCAAAGCCCGCTGCCAGCTGGCCCGCGCCTGCCGCCAGGGGCTGCCCCAGACCGACCGGCAGCTGCTGGCTCAGGCCGGGCAGCGCCTGGGGGGCGTACAGGCCGCGCAGGGCCTTGAAGGCCGCCGCGTCCGCGTAAGGCTGGCCGGAGAGGGGGTCACGGTAGCGAGCGGGGCGCCCTGTGACGGCACAGACGGCCCGAGGGGCCGGCGGGGGCGCGGTGCGGCGCTGCATGTGGGGCGGCAGCAGCATGTTGGCCACCTCGCAGGTCACCTGCAGGCAGGCAGGGCGGCGATCCTGGAGCCTCCTGGCTGCAGGGAGGCGGGGGGGGGGGGGGGCTGTCTGCAGCTGCGCCGGGCTCGCGAGGCCACCGAGTGAGACCTGACACGAGGTGGCGGGCGCGGCTGCTGGCTTTGCTTTCTGCATCGTCCTTGCCAAGCGGCCCACTGGTGCTGGGCCGACCGGTGGTTGAGATGCAAGCAGGCGAGTCACGCGGCTGACGTGGAGCCATGCAAGGCAGGGTGGCGGCGGAAGCCTCAGGCAATTCGAAATGAGTCGCTGTCTGCAGCGGGCCCGGAGGCGCCTCAGCTACTGTCCAGTGAATTGGCGGCATCATCAGCCGCCGCCGCCACCAGTGTCACTCGATGACGACAAGAAGGGGGGGATGCGAGCCGCCTCAGAAGTAAATTAGAGATTTTGAAACAGCATCGCTGGGCGCTAGTTTTCGGTCATGTGCTCCATCACGGGCGGCTGTATCCCCGGGTTCGAATCTCTGAGCGCGCAAAACGCACGCAGCGCCATCCGTCTCTGGAAATGCTGTGCACAGTGCGCGGCAGGGGCGGCGGCGCCCCCCAGGTTCGAATCCCCTGGCGCGCAAAAGGCGCGAAACGCGCCCCCCGCTAGGGACGGACAGCGGGCGCACCACGGTCGCGCCGTCCACGACCTTGGAGGAGTGGCGGATGAAGGGCCCCGTGTGGCGCGCGCGAGTCACGGCCGCCCGCTTCTTCACCTCCTCCTCCGCCGCCTGCATGCGCTCCAGCGAGCGCAGGTTCTCCAGCTCCGTGTAGGCCGCCTCCGCCAGCAGCTCCTCCTGCGTCAGCGGCCGCGCGGCCGCCGCCTCCGACCGCCGCTTGCGCGGCCTCCGCTGCTGCACGCGGCAGCCGACAGTGAGCAAGCGCAGGCAAGCATCGACGCCTTGGCGACTGCCACAAGGTGAAGGCGCAAGGTGCAATGCTGGCAGGTGCGGGCGCAGCGCAGGTCTGGCGCAACAAATGCATGCACGGATTCTGTGGCGCGAGTAGCGTGTCGGAGGCAGCAGCAACAGTGTCAGTCGCTGGGCAGTGCAGCGGGAGTTGCAGCAGCGGCGGAGGCCGACCTGCTGCTCGCGCTCCCGCTCGCGCTCGGCATCCTCCGTCCGCTGCCGCGTCGACTTGCGCAGCTGCGGCGCTTCGGCAGGCTCGGCCGCCCTGGCCGCTCGGGCTGCGGCCGCTGCGGCCGCTGCCTCCCCCGCGTCTGCGGCAGGCTTTGGCGCCGAGTGGGGCCGTGCGGCTGGCGGCCGCTTGGCGCCTGCCGCTCCCGGCGGCTTGAGCGTCTTCTTCCTGCCAGATGCGAGGTGCAGCCGTGCTTCAGGGACTTGGGCGGGGCGGGATCAGGATCACAGGCTCACAGGTGCATGCCCAGGCCCTGAAGATAAACAGCAGGGCAGGAAGACTGACCTGCTTCGCTCCTCCCTACGCACGCGCGCCTCGACGGCGTCCTCGTCCTCGTCATCAGATTCTTCCTGCAAGCAGCACACACCCAGCGTCAGGGCTTGTTTGGCAGATGTTGCCCATGATGGGTGCGAGCAGCTTGCGATCAGGACGCGGCAGGAAGAGCAGGCCGCACCGAGTCGCTGAAGTCGGCATCAGCCACGTCCTCCTGCTCCGACTCTGAGGCCTCGAACTCGTCGTCTTTATCCTCCTCCGCGAAGAAGTCCTGGCCCCAGAACTCCTCGTCCGCAGAGTCCTCGTCGTCCAGGAGCTGCAGCTCATACAAACCGGTCAAGTGAATGGTGATCAGCTACTGGCTGCGAGCAGCGGCGCCCCAGGGCCGGCGGGGGCTATGCACGAAGAGAGCGAACTGTGACTGAGCCGATGTGCGGAGGCAGACACACCTTTCCGATGCGCTGCGCTCGCGTGCTGCGATTCGGCAGCACTTTCGGCTCGAGCGGCTCCTCTTCGGACTCCTCCTCCTCGCCGTCGCCGGACTCAGCGTCCTCGTCTTCACTGCCTTCATCTTCGCTGACCTCCATCTCCTCCTCTTCCTCCTCCTCGCCGTCGCTCGCGCCGGCCGCCATGATGATGGCCGGCGGCTGCAGGAAGCGCCGTCCTCTCGCGACTGCGATTAGCCTGCGGAGCGGATGACGAAGCCGGCGGGACGTTAAGCTGCAGCGCTGGCCGTTCGTCTGGTCATTGGCGGCTGCATGCCATCCCCACTTCCAGGGTCTGCCGGCTCACCTCATCCTTTCTGCTGGCCCACCTGCCAGCGCCGGCACTAAGCCACGTACGCGTCCCAGAACGCGATCGTGTGGTCCCGTGCCGCGCTCGCCAGCAGGCCGGTCCGGGCATCGAACGCGACAGCTGCCACGCCGCTGCGGTGATACTGCAACCAGAGCAGCCTCTCCTGTGAGACCAGCGCCGTAAGCACACGGCACGGCCTCACGTTGGTCAACGGCCTTACCTTGAGCACGGCGAGCGGCGCGCCGGTCTTGCGGCTGAACAGCCGCACCCAGCCGTCCCAGCCGGCCGCGGCAAGCAGCCTGCCGTCGGCGCGCAGCGCCAGGTCGGCTGTGCCCGCCTGCTTCAGCTGCAGCTTCTTTTTGGTAGCCAGGCCCGGCAGGTCCGAGGCAGCCGCCAGCCGGAAAATGCAGTCCTCTGCAGAGCCGCTGAAGGCCTCTGCGGTCGCAGCTCGCCTCAGTCGTGCCGGACAGGCAGTAGCCCACAGTGAAAGGGTCACAGCACGGCTTACCCAAGCCATCGACTGCCAGCGCCATGACAGGCTCTGCGTGCGGCTTGGCTGTGGCCACCGGCCGTCCCGTCTGGGCCACATCCCACAGACCCAGCGTGCCGTCCTCATAGCCGGCCAGCAGGAAGCGGGGGCCGCCATCGCCCCCGCTGCCCAGGAAGCTGACCGCCATGCACATGCCGCACTTCATCTCGCCTTCGGGCTGGCTGAACGTCCTGTCCAGGTGCGGCCGACCCTGTCCGGCAAAGCCACCAGTCTTGAGTTTCACAAACAGTGGCAGCATGCTGTATGCCGTCGGCAAGTGTGGCGATTGAAAAAGGGGCGAGCACCTCCAAGTCCCGCCAAAGCTCCGCATCGCCGTCCTTGCTGCCTGCCAGCGCCACCAGCGTGGTCTGCTCTGTGGCCTCAGATGTGGCAGACGCAGGGCTCCAGGCGGCGTTCTGCCAGACGCAGCAGCGGCAAAAGCTGAAGGAGAAGGTCTGCACAGTCGCAGCCGGCTTCCTGCACGCCAACCAGACTCATCCTGACCAGCCATGCTCAGCGAGCCAAGGCGCACAAGTATCATGAAAGGAAGAAGAGGGCGGCACCCTTCTGGCAGACCGGCAGCAGTCAGCCGCCACAGCTTCAGCGTCCCGTCCCGGCCTTGGCTGTGGAACGGCAGCTGTTTCAGCGTTGCTCATGGTGCAGGTCAGAGCTGAGCAGGAGGCAAGGAGGCACCTGAGGAGCCTGGCTTGCTGCCCAGCTAGGTAGTGGAGGCTGATGATGCCGGCCTCTGGCGGGTGGATGCTACAGGCCGGCAGCCGTCATTAATTGCATCTCTTGCTGCAAAGATCAAGACTGGGACCTGAAATACTGCGCACACCTTTCCTGGAAGGCGGGCCGCCGCCTGTCCAGCGACCAGACAATCAGCATGCCCGCCGCATCCCTGCACGAGAGCTCGTCGCGCTCAACAACAGCAATGATAGTTCTTGTCTTTCCACGTACCAGGTATTCACGTATCGATCAAATGCTCTGGGCTAATTAGCTGGCAGCTGTCTTGAGTAGTCCTGGTACGCACCCCGAGTAGAGCAGGGAGCCGTCGGCACTGAAGCAGATGGCCTGTGCGTCCGCGTCGTGCGCGCGCAGGACGAAGGCCGGAACAGGCGAGCCTGCCGGCATTGGCCGCCTTCTGCCGTGCCAGTCGGAGATCTTCCAACGTGATGGCGGCCAATGCACATCCGCCTTGCAGGTTCTGCCTCCGCACCCCACCTGGTGTCAGTGGAGAGTACGTTTTCGGCGGTCACCGCACGCTGTAAGCACTGTAGCACATGCTGGAAACTCTGGCGTGCCCCTTTCAATCAAGGAGTCAGTGGCCACATTACTGAACAGCTGGCAAAGGAACACATTGCCGCAGCCAGCCTCTCTTTCTTTACTCACAGGGCACTAGAAGCGCCGCCTGCGCTTGTTGGCCCCTTTGCCCTCCATCGCTGCAAGCCAAGCCGGCCACCCGTCAGCCCATGCTGACGGCTGGCCAGTGGCAAGCAAGTTGCAGCCGCTGCAAAAGCGGCACCAGAAGACCGCTTCACCTTGCAGCAGCTTCTGCTGGCGCGCCCGCTTGTCCAACCGCAGGTTTCCGTGCTGCAAGGCGCGGCCACCAAACGTGCCTTCACTGCCATGCCCCTGCAGCACAGCCCTGCCTCAGATTGGCTCAAAGGCATCGCCCCGGGCTCTGACTGGACTGCACTTGCAACGCAGCTTGCAACGCATCTCACCTGAGCTTGCGCCGGCTGCCAGTCCCTCTGCTGCGGCTGCGGCTGCGGCTGGCCCCAGCGCTGCTGCACTGCCTCTGCCAGCCGCTGTGGGCTACGCTGGGGGCTGGCCTCTGCCTCAGCCAGCTGCATGTCCCAGTCCAGGCTGGCATCCAGCTCTGGCAGCTCCCACTCCTGCTCTGGCCGGGCAGCAGCCAGGCCGGGCTGCCGCAACTCTGGCTGCCTCCGGCCCCGCCGCTCTTCGGCCGTGAAAGCCTCGTCGCGGCTCCAGCGGCTGCCGGGTTTCCTCGCTGCTGGGCGCCGCTGGGCAAGGCCCCCGTCACTGCTCCCAGAGCTGCCCTGCCATCCGGCTGCTGCGCGTCTGAAAGCTGGCGCCTCTGGGCTGCTCAGGATCTCGTCGGCCTGCCAGAGCGGCCCAGCGGGCCCGGCTGCGGCCCTCTGCTGCTGCTGCTGCCCATGCCCTGCAGCATCCCCTCGGCTGCCAATGGCGCAGTGTGGCTGCTCGGTCTGCTCATCATCTGAGCGCGGCAACATGAGCAGCTCATCGGCAGAGGCGCCTCCGTGCCGCGGCCGCGCCGGCCAGTCCGGCGTTCTGCTGACGCCCGCCTGCCTGCGCTGCCAGCCGCCAGCCGCTGGCAGATCGCCAGGGCCTTCTGGCCAAGTCTCCTGCAGGGACTCCAGCCGGGCTGCGTGCTGCTGGCGCTGCACTCGTTCCTGCTGCCACTCCTGCGGCCCAGCCGCCTGCCAGCCCGCTGCCGCAAGCACCCCGCTGCCGCTGCCCGGCACCGCCTCCGCTGTCTGCAGCTGCTCGGCTGCCTGCCCGAAGCTGCGCGCCCACAGCCGTGCCTGCAGAAAGGCTGGCGCCACTGGGCCCCGGCCTGCAGCCTGCGGGTCCAGCCCGTAGTACGGCTCTGCCTCCTACAGGCGGCCTTTCTGAAACTCAGCCTTAGCACAAACACTGCTACACACTCGCTGCAGGGAAGTGAGAGGCTCGCGCCTGGCGAGGCGCGAGCGGGCTGTAGCCGGGAGGGTGGTCTTGCGCCGCCTCTTCTCCAGGAGCAGGCCAGCTGCCTGGGAGAGCCCAATGCCAGGGTGGAGCAGCCAGCATGGCCGCACGCTGGGCGGCTGCGCGGCAGCCACACATTGCAAGCGGCTGCTTGGCAATGACACGACACTTGGCTGCAGAATGCAAGCCCACACATGCATGGTGTCTGGCCAAAAGTTCGAGACAGGAGGCGCACTGAGCAGGGCGGCCGCCGGCGTGCCAGCCGTCGCCTGCGCCAGGAACAGCTCCGCGCGCGCCCGGCTCCAGCCAGGCAGGCCCGCCAGCAGCTGCAGCAGCTGATCCTTCGGCATTGCCAGCAGCGAGGCCAGGCTGCGGCCCGCGGCGGCCAGCGCTGCGGCTGCAAAGGGGCCGCACGCGACAAAGCGACCCAAGAAGGCTTCCAGCGCCGTCGGCTGCGGCCTCATGTCCAGGCCGGGGGGGTCTTGCTGCCTGTAGCCCCTGATCGCGGCAAGCACAAGCTCCTGCGGACAGACCACACCCGCTCTGCTGACAGGCAGCGCCACCACCACCAAGCAGCCGCAAAGAAGCAGACGGACATGCTACGGCCACTTGCAAGCGCACAGTTCAGTGGGTGCGCATGCGAGGGCCCGCTCAAGAGGCATGTTTGGGCGCCAAGCAGGGTACATGGGAGGCAAGGCCCTGAGCAAGAAGCGTGCCTGCGTCTCGGCCGCAGACTGTGGCGTGTGGATATGCAGTCGCAAGCCGGCAGCAGCTGCAAGGGCAGCCAGCTCGTGCTGGCTGGCAGGCGCGCTGCCGCCCTCCAGCAGCAGCAGGCAGGCTCGGTACGCGCAGCTGAGCCGCGTCAGGCGGGCGGCTGCTTCAGCTGCGGCCTCCTCAGCACTGCAGCCCTGCAGCAGCATGAGCTCGGGGTTGAAGGGGGGCTCCAGCTCGCCGCGCAGGAGCCAGCCGGGACTGCATTCTCGGCTCGAGAGCCGAGGCGTCGTCGGCAAGTCTGTCAACGGCAGCTCGCTGCAGGCAGCCAGCGTATCCAGCAACTGGAAACGCAGCAAGGCAGCCCTCTCCCAGCTGCCTGCCAGATAGACTCAATCTGCACGACTGCCGCCGCCGCTGCAGACTGCAGCGGCGGCAGGCGCGCCTGGAAGCTGGTGGCCGTCCAGAGGCACAGGCAGGTGTCGAGGAAGAGGGCGGCGTCCGCGCAGCCGAGCTCCCTCTCCACCACAGTCGCGCCCTCCGCCTCCAGCCGCAGCACCGCTTGGTACAGCCCCCGCCGCCGCCGCAGCTCGCTGCGCCTGCCGCTTGCGAGCACGACCGTCCAGTGCCCCGCCTCCGCTTCCGGGCCGGGCTGCGGCTCCACGCTGCCTGCTTATGAGAACGGCCGGGACCAGGTGTGAGGGGCGCGATCGCGCCTGTAGATGGTTTTGGGCATTGGCTGGCTGGCTGGCAGAGCGCCAGTGGCTGTGCTGTGGAAGTGAGGCAGGGCAGCTGTGTTGGTGTGTGCCTGGCGTGGCAGGCGGGCAGGCTGAGGCGCTTGCTGTGAGGCTCCATGCCGTGGCATTGCTGTGCTGCATGGCGGCTATCCCGGCCATACCGGACTCATGCTGTCAAGCCACGCTGTTCTAATCGGTGCTGCTCAGTGTTGTCGGGAGTTCTTCTCACCGTCAGGCCCAACATCGGCAGCAGCAGCTGCGCTCCTGGGCTGGTCTGCTGCATGCGCCTGGCCGCTGCTGCTGCCGGCGTTGCCAGGCGGCCCCGTGACGCGCAGCGCCGCCCGCCGCAGCCGAGGCACCCCTGCCAGCCGCGCAGCCACCGCAGCTGCCGCGGCAGGGTCCGCCTCTGCGCCTGGAGCATACTCGATGACGCAGTGCAGGCGGCCCAACGGGAAGTCCGGGCTGAGCAGCTGCGCGTGCGTCGCCAGCAGGCAGTCGGCCCTCTCGAGGGCTGCTGCCGCTGCGGCTGCGGGCTCGCTGCCGGGCTCCAACTGGGCGGCGCGCAGCCCGGCGGCCGCCAGTATGCCGTAGGCTGCGGCAAAGGCGCGGGCGTCGCCCAGCAGCAGCACCTTGGCGCCCTGCGGCCCCATCCGCAGCATGTCAGGCACAGGACGACCTGGGCGGTGGGGGTCAGACTCGAGGCGGGAAGTCAAGGGCAGTCTGACTCCAGCAAGCAGCCATGAGGCGGCACGAGTTCCCACAACGCGGCAGCTGCCTCAGGCCGACGAGCAGAAGCGAGCCCCTGCACTGGCTGCGCTGGCCGGCAGGCAGCCGAGTCTGGGGGAGAAGCACCGGGCAGAGCGCGCCGACCGTGCGCAGCAGCTGCGCCAGGGCCGCCTGCTTCGGGTGGTCGCAGGCGGCGCTGCCTGCGCCGAGCGCCTCCGCTGCCTCGTGCACTGCCCGCACCGAGGGGCCCAGCAGCCGCAGGCAGCCGGGCCACTCGGCACCGCTCTGCTGCAGCACCAGGTCGGCGCAGCGGATCTGCAGGCAAATGCAGCCGTGAGGCGCGTCTGCATCCAATGCTGCACAGCAGCTGGTGAAGTGCGCGTTGCACTCCGTTGCAATCCCATGTGTCGCGCTGTGCGCTCGCGATTGGTAGAGGTAGGGCTGCGTGGCAATTGCAGAGAGCAGCAGCTGCGGCACGGCTGGCAAACAGGGGGTCGAGCGGGGCGGGAAACGCGCCCCAAAGTGCCACAGAGCCACCGCCGCCTGCCGCAGCAGCGCCGCGGCCGCCAGAGCCCGCAGCGCCACGGGCGGCAGGCCGCCGCCTGCCCGCAGTTTGCCCGCCTGCGCCGCCAGGCTGGCCAGCGCGGCCGCGTCCCACAGCTCGCCGCGGCTCGCGCTGGCGACCGCCGGGGACTCCTGGCGACGGTGTCAGGCACTTGGGGCGGATTCGACAGGAGGAGCAGCAGCGCTGGTCTCAGTCAGCAACGCATTGGCACAGAGGCCGCGGCTCGGCACGACAGCAGGGATCCAGCATGCCGCAGCAGCAGACAATGGGTCGGTGGAGCCAGCAGGGAGGCGCCGCCGCGGACGTTTGTGGGAGAGGATGGGCGGGAGTTTGCCTGCAGCAGGCGGCCGTGGTCCTGCTCCAGTGCTGCCATCAGCCGCCCGTGCGGCTCGGCCGGCAGCGCCACGCTGACATCCTGCAGCTGCGGCAGCTCGCACTCCTCGCCTCCGCTGCTGCTGTCGCCGCCGCCCGCCTCCTCCGCCGCCGGGAGCGGCAGGCGGGCCTGCTTGCCTGCGGCACCAGGACCCCCAGGCTTCAGCCTGGCAGGCTGTAGCAGGCTCCTCAGCGGCCTCGGCGCAATCACGACCGGCTTGCCCTGTGGCTCGGTGCCATCGCCGGCCAGACGTGCCATTCCCGGAGCTGGTTCGCGGGGCATGCATGGGCCGGGTGCCTGGCAGGCGGGCGGCACCCACCTGGCTGCTCGGGAGGCTGCTCGCCGCGCGTCCGTTGCAGTTCGACGAAGAAGCGCATGTCCGCGCCCGGGTCGCCGCCGCCGCCGGCCGGCCCCGCCCTCCCCGGCCGCCGCCGCCGCTCCCGGCTGAACACGCCCGTCCGCAGCCGCGTCCTTTCGGTCGGCTGAGCCGCGCCAGACGCGCGCCTGGGTGGCGGCAGCTGCGGGGCGGCGGCGGCGGCCGCCCGCCTTCCGAGCAGGAACGCTGCCCACTCCGGCAGCTGCTCCGGCCTCCGCGGCTGGCTGCTTTCTGGGCCTGAGTCCTGAGTGCCTGCCACAGGCAGTCGCCACAAAGTCAAGGCGAGAGTTCTATTCAGGAGAGCGCAGAAGGTCCCTCTGCGCGGCCCCCAAATGCAGCCAAAGGGGAGAAGGGGAAGGGGACGGCTGCACACATGTGAAGCAGCGGACTGTCGCAGGGCCCATCACTGCGGCGCCTGGCCCCGGCTCCAGCGGAGCAGGCAGCAGCTCCTGCAGCAGGCCGGGCACAGCCCGCCAGCCCAGCAGGGCCCACTTGGAGTCCGGCTTGGAGAGCGACCTGCAGAGCAGCGCCTGCTCTCCACCACTGCTGCCTCGCCAGTACCAGGCAACATGGCATGATGGCCGGCCGCTCTGCAGCTGCAGATCGCCCTGGCTGCGTAGCGGCCTGGCCGGGGTGAAGGGGGCCGCGCCAGTCGAGGTGGAGCTCCGGGCGTGCCATGCTGCGCTCCCGCAGCCGCAGGCCCTCCGCCAGCTGGCGGCTGCTCGCCAGGCAGCCGTCCGCCTCGGGCGCGTCCGGCCCCTCCAGGATGGTCAGCGGCAGGCACTGGAAGCGGTCGCTCTGCACCAGGTCCTGCGCGATGAGGCTGCCGAACGCGTCCTGCCCCGCCAGCGGGCAGGCGGCCTCTGGAAAAGCTGCGGGCTGGCATGCCTCCGCCGCCTCGGCCGCGGTCGCTGCCTGCAGACAGCATCAGCGACACGAATCGGGGACAGCTGCTGGGGTGGGGCGGGCAGCTGGAATGTGTGAGTCTGCGACCACATGCTTTTCCGTAATGCAGGTATGAAGGCCATCGGCGACTGGCGGTCAGCCTGGCTGGCAAGAGAGCAAGGGGGGCACCTTTGCTGCCAGTGGGCCAGGCAGCGCCGGCAGGCAGGGCGGCTCCAACAACAGCCGGTGCTGCTCCGACTCGGCGGGTTCATCCTCCCGCTCACGGCGCTGCCTAGTGAGGCAGGCGCCAAACTTCGAGGGCCGGCTGCTGGCCAGCAGCGGCGCCGGCAGCCACTGCGCCAGCCACGCCTCCGCAGCTCCCTCTGTCAGCAGCAGCACGGGCTCCGGCAGCTCGACTCCTGCAAACCCGCCACACGCAGTGTCAGATGCAGCTGAGAGGACGGCAGGTGCGGCCTGATCCACTGAGAGGCTGGCACGGCTCACCCGAGCAGAGCTGCAGGGCCTGGGCACCCCAGGAGGCTGCCTCCTCGTCCGCTTGCTGCAGCAGGGCCGGGCAGGCTGGCGACAGCTCTGGCGGCTGCAGCGCCATGCAGTCAGGCGGCGGCCGCTGCTCCGCAGACAGCGCATGCGCCAGGGCCTTGCGCCGTGCTGCTGCCCTGCCATCGCGCCTGGGCGGCTGCGAGAGGTCTGGCGGCAGGTGGTCCTCAGCCAGCGCCTGCTTGGCCTGCAAAGCGCGGGCAGTGACTAAGGTGAGCCCTGCGGGGAAGCAGGAGCCCAGGCAAGAATGTTGTGGCCTGGCAGGCTATGAGTGCCTGCGCCAACCCCTCCTCCTCCAGCAGCGGCTTTGGCGCTGCGCCGCACATGGCCCGTGGACTCTCGGCATCCAGGGAGGCCTGCGTCGCACATGCTCAAGAGCTCAGAGCGCGCAGCCTGCACAGCACACATTCATGACACCAACTCGAGCAGGCTGTGGCGGACCGGCAGCTCTGGCAGCTCCAGCAGGACTGGCTGCTCCAGCGGCCTGCCTGGTGGTGCCCCTTCTGTCACTGCTGCCAGCAGCCGCAGCTTGGGATCGGCTTGTGGCGGCGGGACTGCAGTAGGCGCAGGGCACAGTGCCGTTCGCAGGTCGTTGAAGAAAGCTGTCGAGCGCACGCAACCCAGCAAGGAGGCTGCCTTTCGGGCCGCAGCATTGCCGATTGGCACTGGCAAAGGCGCCAGCCGGAGCGAAGGATTGCCATCGCAATCCACCCATTGTGAGCCGAGTTCCGGCACAAGCAGCGCGGCCTGAGCGGCCCGCGCGGCCGAGGCGTGGCTGAGCCTCAGGTGCGTGTCGCATGCGGCAAAGCTGCCGTCCTCAAAGTGCAGGGCGCTTGGCCGCATGGGTTTGCGGCTTCCCTCCATGCAAGGGTGAACACCAGCGCATGGGCGAACGGCCGCGCCCGCGTTTGAAAATCTGATCTGAAGGCGGCCTCTTCTACTCAGACAGCTGGTCGCTGGACTCTGGAGTGGCTGCTGCAGGGCGAGGCGGTTCTTAGCCCCCAATTCGAAATCGACACCCCATGTGGGCAACGCCTTCATCTGCGCGCGATCAGACTCGCTTTCCGCTTACAGTGCGGCCTGCTCCCCCGCGCAGCACTGCGCTGGCCGTGAGGCCTCTCGCCGCTCGTCGCGCCTGGTGCGGTCGGCCGACCGCGCTTCACCTTCCTTTTGCCGGTCGCGCGCGCCTCTTCAGCTGCAGACGAACGAAAATCTGGCAGGCGACAAGGCTCTCTAAGCGTTGTGTGAGGCCGCCGGGCCCTGGGCCTTCGCACGCGGGCCTCACACCCCGGGCGGCAGCATGCCGGAGCAGAAGAAGGCCGCGACGGTGCACCCCGCCGTGAAGGCGGTGGCAGGTGAGACCGCTCGCCTCCTCGCCCACGCAATTCGGTTCGCGGACAGGGAGTCGGTCGGTTCTGACCAGCAGCTTAGGGCACCGTGCCGATTCAACAACGGTCCGGCGGCCGCAGGCTCGCTCGGCGGCGTCGTGGAGGCGTGCGTCTGCCAACCGATCGACGTCATCAAGACGCGTCTGCAGTTGGACCACGCAGCCAAGTACTCGGGTGCCCATCTCCCGGCCTGGCCAAATCGGCTGCTTGGTTGCTCGCTGCCTGGGCTCCTGACCGGCGTTTTGTCTCACCGACAGGCATTGTGAACTGCGGTCAGACGATCATCCGGGAGGAGGGCGTCCGGTCGTTGTGGAAGGGCCTCACGCCGTTCGCAACCCACCTGACGCTGAAGTATGCGCTGCGCATGGGCACCAATGCGACCTACCAGTCGCTGCTGCGCGACGAGGCAAGCTCCTCCAGCACTCCTCTCGTCACGGGTGGCACAGTGGCGAGGGCATGCAGTGCTCCAGCCTGCTGCGACAAGCATTTGCTCTCACGCATGCTGTGAGACTCGCACTCCCGAGCCACTGAGTCCCACGCCCGCCTCTGCAGAACGGCTACCTCTCGGACGGCCGCCGCATGGTCGCCGGCTTCAGCGCGGGCATCACCGAGGCGCTGATAATAGTGACGCCTTTTGAAGTCGTCAAGATCCGGCTGCAGCAGCAGCGGGGCATGGAGAAGGGTGCGATGAAATACAGGGTATGTCCTCCCTCCCCTCCCATGGCGTCCGCTTCCTGCATTGCACTTTCCTCACGGCTGACTGCTAGCAGATCCAGGCAGCAGGCAGCGGGGGCATAGAGGCGAGCCGGGCGTCCGTTGCATGCCTGCTCTGCTGGGCCGCGCAGCCAGCGTCCGTTCAATGCTCGGCTCTCCGCCCAGCAGGCACAGACTGCCAAGGCCAGGGGTGCATTCCACATCTGCGCAATGGACGTGCGAAACGAGATTGAATCAGACAAACGAAGAGGGGGGAAAGGGGGCACAACAAAGCCCAAAAAACGAAAGTCACCTGCCGCTGCACCCGCAGGGTCCCATCCACGCCGTCGGCGTGATCGCTCGCGAGGAGGGGGTCATCCGCGGCCTGTGGAGCGGCGCGACGCCAACCATTTTCCGCAACGGCACCAACCAGATGTGCCTCTTCTGGGCGAAGAACAACTTTGACCGCCTGCTGTGGGGCAAGCACGAGGGCGACGGGCGGCAGCTGACGATGCTGCAGTCGATGGGCTCCGGCTTCAGCGCCGCCTGCCTGGGGCCGGTCGCGACGGGGCCATTTGACGTCGTCAAGGCGCGCCTCTTGCCTCCCCGCCTTCCCCTTCCCCTCCCCCTTCCCTTACCAGCGCCTCTTCTATGGCACTTGCGCTGCCGCTGCTCGTGCAGTTGCCGCCGCCGGTGAGCTGCACTCTCCAGACGGGCATCGGAATCCGCCTGCGCCCTTGCGCAGTCCCAATGGCCACTAGCGGATGTCTCTCAAGGATGGCAAGCCAAGAACCAGCGGTGCAGGCTGCATGCCCCTGCACGTGCCCTGCCCGCGCACCGCACTGACTCGCGCCCGCTGCCGCCGCCGCGCAGACGCGGCTGATGGCGCAGGAGAAGGGAGAGAAGCCGGCGCGGTACCGAGGCATGGCGCACGCGCTGCTGACGATTCCGCGGGAGGAGGGCCTGCGGGCGCTGTGGAAGGGCCTGCTGCCGCGCCTGCTGCGCATCCCGCCCGGCCAGGCCATCGTGTGGGGCGTGTCCGACCAGATCACCGGCTACTTTGAGCGGAAGCAGCGGGAAAAGCTCGTCGCCGAGGGCCTCGCCTGAACGCCCGGCGGCAGAGGAGCCTAGCAATGCGTCTGGCCTGCTGAGAGAGAGAGAGAGAGGCTGCGTAGCAAGGGAGCTGTTTGCCAGCAAATGAGAGAGGGGGAGAGAGGGGGAGCGACGCTGACGTGACTGCTGCATGACTCTGTGAGCGAGGCCAAGCGGGGAGTGCCTGACTGGCAGAGCGCGGCCGCCCAACGGCGGACCATTGCCGTGTTTGCTAGCGCTGAAATGCATGAGACTGGTTGCCTGTAATCGAGCTGCATGTGCCCACAGCAGCTCAGCCGGCTCGTGAGCAGATTCCCCAGAAAGCAAGCACTCACGATCACACGGCAAGCATCCAAAATTCGGCTCGCGCCGCCACAAGCGCAGCAAAACAGGGCAGCAAGTGGCGCGTCCGCCCCGCGCACATGACACACGTGCTGCACCAAAGCACTCTGCCGATTAGTCACGCAGTCGATGTGTCATACGTTCAGGCCGACAGGCGGTGTTAAGCACAGCCGCAGCATGGGTTGCAGACTCTCAAGCCGCAGTCACTGTGGCCTCGGCTGGTTCCAGCAGCTCGGGAGCGGTGGCGTTAGGCTCCAGCACGCCATACCTGTCATGCAACGGCCAGCGGCGTTGAGAAGCCCGCAAAAGCTCGACTGACAGGAGCTGGCCACGTGCACAATCACGCATATGGTGGCAGTGTCAAGTCCCTTTCAGCAGCAACCACTCAAACACTCGTGCTTGCACTCGAAGGAGGTGCCGCCATTGGTGCGCCCTTGGCCGACCGCAGGCCGTGGCGTGCCGCCTGTGTGGGATGGCGTGAGTGAGGCGGGGGCGGGGAGAGGGGGGCTCACATGCTGCCGACCAGCTGGTGCGCACGGTCCTTGGTCTCCATAGCGAAAGTCGGGTCAGCGTACCCTGCAGGCGCGCCAGCTGTTGGTGGGCACAGGCCGCACTATCGACCTGGGCCGCATGCTGTGTGCAGAAGGCAGCGGCAGCGGCGGCAGCCAGAGGCGGTGACAGACACCCCCTTCTTCTCTATTGCGCCACCAACAACATCCAGCTCGGTGCATTGCGCTCTCAGCTCGGTGCATTGCGCTCTCAGC
>BHFV01000506.1:0-11306 GCA_003568905.1 Trebouxiophyceae sp. KSI-1
GGGGGGGGGGTCGTCAAGTGAATGACTGCAACAGCTTGAGCTGTTGCATCGGCTGGCAGTGCCTGCAAGGATAGTGACGGCAAGGGCGTATTGAAGGATGGTGACGGCAGCAGCTCGAGCCGGCGCGGCAGCCAGAGGGCAGTGCAGGCGCTCGCGAGCCAACAGTGCCAAGAGGGCGAGTTTCCTTTGTGGGGGCCGAAGCAGGGACGCAGCTCGAAGACGGGATGCGAGAGTTTGGGGCGAGCAATTTTTCACCCGACGAAACTGAAACTGGACTCCTGGGGTAAATGCAGAGGCGCTGGCGTATTGGCGGGACAGCGTGGACTGAGAAACCGCCGCCTTTTCTTGGCGCCCACGTCTGTCCGCACCCAAGTCTGTCTGCAGCGCTGGGATGGGATGGGGGCAGCTGGGAGCGCACATTCGCGCGCATCTTGTTCCAATCGTCCACCAGCTTTTCCGTGCACCGCTCCACGATGGTGGTGGTGTGCAGCGGCGAGGCCTCGTTGGCCAGGTACGGCCCGTAGTCCGTGCTCGTCTGCATTCCGACAAGGCGATTCAACAAAAGGGATGACAGGCTCGGAGCCGAGTATGTACCGCTGGGTTGCTGGCAAGCAGGTCTGTGGCAGAGAAGGCGAAAGACAGTCGTCGGCTGATGCGGTGCTTGTGCGCTGTTGAGGAGGTGAGAGGGCATGTGGCAGCCAGATGGGATGGGAGGCGTGCCAGGTGCAGCTTGACGTCGTCCAGGTTCTCGCACTGGCACAAGTTGTTGTAGTCCGCCGTCGTCAGCAGCCCGGACTTGTGCCCGCGCACCACGGCCTCTGCGGGCACCGGCAAGCTGCACAGTGAGCAGGAACCTGAGATGCCCGACTTGGCGGGCCGTCACAGACAGCTCTGTGACAGATCGTGAGTTAAGAAGCTGGGCCTAGCATGTGATTGCTGAGCTCCAGAGGCTTTTTCGGGGCACGAAAGCGGTGCGAGACGATGCGGGGCCGTCGTGAGTACCACGGGGCGACTAGCAAGGAAGGTTGCAGAATAAGAGCCACAGAACTGCTCAATTTGCGTCACCGCCTGGTGAGGAGGCCGGGGATGCGCGAGGCTGGAGGCCATCCGGTTAGGGCGCACCCAGGTAGCCGTCCTTGATGTTGAACGTCGCCATCTCGAAGCCGTACATGGCGCCCAGGGCCCGGGGCGGCCGCCCCGCACGCGCGCTAGCCGACCAGCCGGGCCCTGTGCCTTGTGCAGGAGCTCCTCCCCGGTGCCCGGCCCCGGATTCGGGCTGCGCGGCCCCGGCTCGCCGTCTCCGCTTACCTGGTCGCAGCAGAGTTTACAGCGCACGGCGTGGACGACGTCTCACACCTGGACTGAACCCACTTTGCTGGTGCAAGAGCTAGGTCTGCGAGAGGGCCACCGCCTGAGAGAAGCATCATGCTGCCTGTTGGCGGTGATACCCTCCTCCTCACGCTTCTTTTTGGCGTGCATGCAAGAGGCCAGCCTTTCACTCGCAGCAGCGAGAGTTGAGTCATTTTCATCACATCAGGAGCCGCACGCCGCGGCCCGCCGCCACACAACAACCACAACCAAGCAAAACACACACACTCTCTCTTTTTCACGACTGCTGGCTCTCAGACACACCCCGTCCAAAACTGTGCGTCACAGGCAGCGCCACATGGCGCCGCGATGCCTCAAAAGTGGCAGACCTCCCGCCCCACATGGCCGTTGATGGCCGTGCCGATGCGCTTCTTCTCTCGGGTCGCAAACTGCTCCAACAGCTGGCCGCCGCGGTAAAACTGGAACAGCGGCACGTTGCGGATGCCGAGCCGTTCGCACAGATCTGTCTCCTGGTCGGCCCTGCGCAGCAGCGAGGCTGAGCTCTCAGCGGCAAAACTCTGGGGCTCCGGGGAAAACCTGGTTTTCCCCCAGAGGTGATTAGCGGCTGGGTGACCGGCAAATTCCGAGTGACACAGAGGGGGAAAACGGGTATTCGGTGTCTGGGTGCCGGTCATTCCCAAATCATACAGAGGGGGAAAAAGTCGTTATCGGCAGCCGGGTGCCGGCAATTATCGAATGACACGAAGATGAAAATGGGTACTGATTGGTATATAAGTGCCGGCAATTCCCGGGTTGGAGTTTTTACGGGTTGACAGCCACCAGCTGCTCCGCTGGCCGGCAGGGGTGGCTGTGAAGGCACTGCCCCTCAACAAGGGCACGGCTTGCAGGTTGAGCTTGTCAGAGACGCAGCCGGCTGCTGCTTGCTGCTTGCTGCTTGCTGCTTGCTGCTTGCAGCGCGGACGCCCCATTCTTCTTGGTGACAGAGCCAGGCAGCTCTGGCAGTCAGTCGAGAGCCCAGCTGCAAAGGGGAGAGCTGGAGTCCTTCTAGCTCCTTGGTCTGCCTGGCCCTGCTTCATGACAGCGCTGGTATGGGCTGAGCTTCTGTGAAGTTGCAGCTGTCAAGCGTGGCAGCAAGGAAGGCATTGATGCTGCTGCAAGCCGGTTGCAAGGCAGGCTGCTGCCTTCCAGGAAGCCCCCCCCCTCCCCCCGAACCCTGAAATGGCGAGCGGGCATGTCAGATACGGGATATGTGGGGCGAGGGGGCGCACGGGTCTATGATGTTGTGTTTCAGGAAGACGACCGGCGCGTGTTCTTCCTCGCTGCTGCGGCACAGCTTGACAAAGCCGGGCTGGATGTAGCGGCAGGAGCCGCAGGCCGTCTTGTAAAAGTCGACCACGATGAGTGAGTTGGGGTTTTCGGACGCCAGGACCTCGTCGAACTCGGCGGCTGTTACGCGACGGGAGTTACAAAGGCGTCAGTTACCGGGCCGGCAGGCGCGGCTGCAAGGCTGTTTGCGGAGCTGAGCAGCGGGGCGTGCTGGCATCAGGTGGCATGCAGGCTTGATGGTGGGAGGCTGCCTGGAGTAAAGGGCGGGAAAACTGTGAAGGCGGGAAAACTGTGGGAAAAGCGGGAAAACTGAGGGACGTGCCTGTGAACACCTCCTGCACGCACTCTGGCGTGCACAGCCCGTCCTCTCCCTCGCAGTCGCCGTCCGCCACGCCTCGGGGGTGCCTCTGCACCGCCATGCCAACCTGCTGAGCTCAGGCGACCGTCTGGCATGTCTGTCGAATACAGACATGGGGGAACGCGCCGTGAATTTCTGCTTTTTGGCCGGACTCTGCTCCTCGTTCTGCTGCGTGGCGGTGGCCAGGCCGCGCTCCGCGCGGTAGGAGTCCAGCAGGCCTCTGGCTACTGGCAGGTGGGGTGCGCGGCTGGGGGCTGGGGTCCTGGGCTGCCCGGCGCCCGGCAGGGCACACCTGCGAGGCGGAACGGCGTCGATTTTGAAGTCTGGTGGGACGAAAGCCTGTTCAGTGGACGGGGCCCCCGGGGCGAACCTTTGAAGCGCCGGGCCGGGGAGCTGCAGGACTCGCATGCCGGGTCGAACTTCTGCTGCCTGACCCGCGCTAGGGGAGCTGTTGTCACGAGCACATGGGCGTCTTGCAGTGTGCCAAAATCGCCAAGCTCAATGCCGGGCCAGCTTTTGACATGGAACGACGAAAAATCTCAGACCTAGCTCGCGTTCACGGGGACAGCCAGAATTCGAGCTCCGACACTGCGCTCGCTTCGGGCTCTGTACTCTCTCTGCTCAGCGCGCATCTGCGCACGCCCAGCCCTTTTAGCGGACGACATCCGCGACGGACGTCTTCCGACTTCGTGCCTCGGCTCCATATTCCAGCGAGTTTCAGCGAAACACGGCGCTCACAAAGGTCAGGAGCGCCCACTCGCGCCCGCGGCGCCGGTTCATGGCCGCGCGGCGCGGCGCGAGCGACGGCATCGGCCTGAGGCAACCACTGCGCCGGGCGGGCTCCTCGCGCAGCGATGACAGGTGCCGTGCCTGCACCTGACCCTAGCAAGGCACTGACTGCATCCCGGACCCGCTTCTCGGGCCGCCAGCCGCGCGATGCAGTGCGCTACAACTCAGTTCCGGAACTCCCGGGAAGCTGCTGCTCCTCAGTGCCTCCCACCCCAGCAGCCGCTCAACGGCAGCCTTTGAGCCTGCTCCGGCCCCGGCTTGGCTGCAACAGGCGTGTGGCTGCAGGGATGCCGACGGCAATTCGGCCGTCGAGCTCGGCAAAGCATTCCCAGTCGCGTGCGGCGGCCGGCTGGCAGACGCGCGCATCCACGGCGGCGGCTTTGAAGCCGCGCCCCGCCCCAGCGAAGAGGTGCGGCGCTGCGCTTCTCACTCGGTGTCCGCAGTGCTGCTCCCATCTGCACCCAGGCTCACAATTTGAGTTGCCCGGCTGCAGGCGAAGAACTGCAGCGCGTGCGGAGAGGCGGAGGCAGATTGCCACCTGCAGGTGCCTCAGCCTCACCTCTTGCCCGCGCTGTGCCCTGGTAGCATGCAAGTGGTACAGGTGCAAGGTTTCCGAGATGGTTATATCCAATTTTTCTTCTCCTTTTCCGAGGAAATTGCGCACAAACCCCCCACATAAGAGAGGTCATCTGAGCCGGGAGAGACACATCCCCATGGTGCCTCCATCCCTCCAGTATGACCGTTCACGTTTTCACCGCATCAGTGCCCTCTGCGCGCCTGCCATGCTGCGCTCAGCGCGCAGATGCCGTACCAGCAGCCGCCACGCCGCACACCAACAGCAAACCCCGGCAGCCCAGCGACCGCCTCCATGCAGTCAGCTGCCAAGCCGGCACCCGCCGCTGCCGCCGCAGCATCGCCGCCGCAGTGCAGCGCCTAGCGAGATCGGCGCGAGGGTGTGAACCCTAAGCCCTAAACCCTAGACGGCAGCGCGCAGGTGGACGGAGCTGACATAGTGGGCGCCAGCCTGGAGGGTCCCGCCAGCTTCCGGGTGTGGTCTGCTCCTGTGGCAGATCCCAGAGCCAAGCACCGCTCCAGGCATGCCTTCCCCCCCCCCCCCCCCCCCCTCGCTGCGCCCGCCGTAACAATGATAAGAACACCAACAGTAACATAACAAAATAACAATGGTAAGTGTTGTTTTCATGTAGTTTATCCCCCACCAGAGGCGCGCGCCCTGGCAGCTCAGCTGCTGCCGCAGTGCGGCTGCAGCCGCCCAAGGGGACGTGGAATGATGCTGACGGAGTTTAGGGTTTAAGGTCTAGGGTTTAGACCCTAAACCCTAAAACGGAGATTGGGTGGGGTTTTTCTTTTTTTCTCTTTCTTTTTCCCTTTTCTTCGCGCCTCTGAACTCTCTGCCTCTGCGATTGCCTCACTCGAAACAGGCCGGCATTCTGGGCTCCCGCTGCCAGCCCAGCCTCTGCTGACGCCGGCCCCGACCGCCACCATGTCATTAGTAAGGATCAGTATGACCATCAGATATAACGAGTAAGGCTTCTTTGCTAAGGAGGCCGCCCTCCCCGCAGGCTCCTACCGCCACCATGTCATCAGTCAGGATCAGTAGGACCATCGGGAAAGATGAGGAAGGCTTCTTTACTGAAAGATGAGTAAGGCTCCTTTACTAACGAGGCGGCCCTGCCCGCAGGCGACTGGTGCGCAGCGAGCTCCGGGAGTGCGAGGGGCCGGCGGCGGCTGAGGCGGCGGTGGCGCTGCTGCGGCGGAGCCACTGCTGGTGGGGGCAGCCCCGGCCGCCGCGGATAGCCGTCTTTGTCAACCCAGTCAGCGGGCCTGGCAGGTGCCTTACTAATCCCCTTCTCCTCCTGAAGCCAGGCGGTCGCATGCATTCGTCCGGTGATAGTCACCAGACTTGGTGTGGGCTGCCTTCCCCTTATGGAAATCCATTTTTTTTATTTCGATTTCCGCGCGAACGTTTTCAGTCGTTTTCCGCTCTCGGAAGGAATGACAGGCCGTCAGAAACCCTATCAGGACCTAGACGGAGCGGAGGGATCGTCAAAGCCTCTCGCGAGACCTCGAAGAAAACCCTAACCCTACTCTCCCCGCCCGCAGGTCGCGCTCCATCTGGAGCGAGGTCCGCCCGGTGCTCGAGGCGGCCGGCCTGGCCCTGACGGTCGTCGAAACCCTAAAGCAGGGTCATGCGCGCGAGGCAGCCGCCAGCCTGGATTTCGACAGCCTGGACGCGCTCGCATGCCTCGGCGGGGATGGCACCGTATCGGAGGTGGTGCAGGCGCGCCCGCCGCCCAGCCGCCGGGAGGGTTCGGACTAGGGTTACAGCAGCGTTACAAGGAGGGTTCAGACTAGGGTGACAACGAGGCGTGAGAAAGCCTTGAACGTTCAAGGTTTTAGAAACAACGGGAAAAAGTAGGGTTCAGGTTCAGGGCGGGGACGGCTTGGAGGTTGTGCAGGCGAGGCTGCCGCCCAGCCGCCAGTTTAGGGTTTGAATTAGGGTAGCAGCACCAAGGTGTGAATCAGTCTCGAACGTCCAAGGCTTCAGGAAAATCAGGGGAGGGGCCTTTTTTAGGAGGTGGGGGTGACAACGCTTTCATTCTCTGTTGATTTCGCCGATCCCCATTTTCCCAGCAGATTATGTTTGTTGCCTTCGGTCGACAATCTAGGGTTTAGGGTTCGCCTGCCCGGACTGACAGCCGTCCCTTCCGACACAGGCCACCTTTTCCCTCCTTGTCTCACCTTCGCTCGGCGTTGTAACTGACGCCGGTTTCAAAAACCTCGCAGGGTCTGTTCGACCGGCCAGATTGGCGCGCCGCCATCGCGACGCCGCTCTGCCACATCCCGGCCGGCACCGGCAACGGCCTGGCGGCCTCCTGCGGCCTGTGGAGCCCCGTAACTGCCGCGCACGCGCTGACAAAGGGAGTTACGAGTCGCCTGGACCTGGTTTCCATCCTGCAGCCGCCCGGCCGCCGCTACTTTTCCTTTTTGAGTCTGACGTACGGCCTCATCGCCAACGTGGACATCGGCACGGAAAACCTACGGTACCCTAATCCACTCTCCCTAAACCCTACAAGCTTGGGCCGTCCTGCGCGCCAGCCTGGCGCTCTGCGGTCATGAGGGTCGACTGTCCAGCAGCAGCCGTTGCCGGCAAAACTCGAAACTATCTCTTGGGAAAAAGCTCAAAAATGGGGTTAAGCCATGAACTCAGCTGTGCCTGATGAACGTGTGCGAATCAATATAAGGTTTCGTCCCTGAACCCTAAAACCCTAAAAAAATGCAGCAGGCTCTTCTGGCCGGGGGCAATCAGGCCGGCTGGGTCTCAGCATCTCGTGCGCCTCTTGCACGCGGCGGTCGAGCAATCACCTCTGACACCGAACAAACCCTAAACAAACCCTGAATAAACCCTCGCTGTTGCCGCTGGCAGGTGGATGGGCAGCTTCCGCAACCAGATCGGCGCGCTGAAGGAGATCCTAAAGGCGGGGGAGTACTGCGCGGATGTGGCGGTGCTGCCCGCCGGCGACTCGGCGCTCGGCGACTCGGCGCTCGGCGGCAAAGCAAACCCTGCATCCAAAAACCCTATCGCGACGCCGGCCCTGGACGCCCTCGGGCCGCTGGAAGCCTTCCCGCCGCTGGCGAGCGCCAGCCTGCCGCAGGCGAGTCGGCGCCCTACAGGGTTCTCGTAGGGTTTCTTTAGGGTTTAGGCTCCCTGGCCGTGGCAGTTGCCAGGCAGGAAGGAGGAGACAGCATGCACCAAAAAACCCTGCTGCTGCCAGCCTGTCTGTGTTGTGAAACCCTAGCGCTGTGCAGCTCAGAGCAAATGGCGGCCACCAGCAGGGGGACAAAACGCATTCCTTGCGGTTGTCTGCCAGCCTGGCACCCCCCCCCTCCTGCTACTGCTCGACCGCTACTTCGGCCTAAACCCTAAACTCAGAATTCGTACGCGTTCCAATTTCATGTTCCTGTTTCCCGCTTGTTTTCCGATTTTCGTTCCCGTTTTTCCCAATTTTCAAGCCGCTGCGCCTAGTATATTCTGAGCCGACTGCCAAACCCAGAAACCCTAAGCCTGAAGTGGACAGCCTGTCGCTTGCAGGGCTGGTGCCGTCTGGACCGCCGCGCCTTCAGCCTGCTGACCATATCCGTGCTGCCGTTCCTGGCCACGGATTTCTCGCTCGTGCCGGGCGAGGCTGTCGATTCGGGCGAGTCTTCTGCCCTCTAGGGTTTGAAAACGGGGTTCCCACAACCCACAGGGCCACTCCGGCATCTTACATCGACGGCTCCTCGCCAGGTTTGAAATCAGGGTTTGCATAGACCCTATAGGGTCACCTCTCTCACTCGAGCGTCACACATCGACGGATCGTTCTCAAGACCCTGAGAGCTGGCAGCAGCCAGGCTGGTGGGGTGCTTACTAATTGATTCGGGCAAGCGTGCTGACCGCATGACATGGGGATGGGAGGCCGACTGGAAAGGGCCGAATGGGTTTCGGAAGGGGCCGATGGGGCATCTGCTGTGACGCGGCACTCGCATGCATGCGAGCCTCCCAAGGTAGAAGTCGAAGGGTCTTCGACTTCTCCGAAAAGAAGTCGGTTTGGGGTCCCCCGAAACCCAAAGGAACCCTAAACCCTAAACCTAAAGCCCCTAGACAAAGAAGGAGCCACCCACTGTGGGTCTTTTAAAAGCCAGGCTGTGTCTGTCCGCAGGCGCGATGACGCTCACCCACATGCCCGGGCGGCTGCCACAGTGGGAGAGCCTGCGCTGCCTGCTCAAAGCCGAGGCGGGCCGCATCGGAGAGGTCGCCCGCTGCCAGGAGCAGAAGATCGCGGCCTTCGTGCTGGAACCGACGCGCGACGGCGCGCCCCTCCTGCCCGCTTTAGAATCCCCTCTTTCGCTGCAAGCCTGTCCTTCTTCTCGTGCGGCCGGCCGCTGTTTTCGGAGAGGTCGAGGCTGCTGGGGCGGAAGCTGCGCTGGCGGCTGCGGCCCTGCTGGCGTGCAGTACAAGGACGGCAGGAGGCAGCGGCAGCGAACGCCCATGGGCTGTAGCAAGCCAAGGCCGCTGCAGGCGCCCTGGGATGGAGTCTGAGAGGCTGAAGGCTCCGAACCGGCTGGTTGCAGGCACATGGCTGGTGATGGACGGCGAGGTGATTCCATTCGAGCGCGTCTTTGCGGAGCTGCACCCGGGCATCTGCTGCGCCATCACCGCGCCCTGACTGCGCGGGCCTCACCGCAGCAGCGGTGCCGCGGAGTCTGTGACACAAGCTTTCTTGCGACTCGTGGGTGTTGCGTGTAGATGTTTGTCTGGTGATGCCGTCGTCTGCAGACCTCGTCCACCTGCCTGCTTTGACTGCTTGCCTCTCACTCTTTCTATCGCTCAAATGACTGCCGGATTTGACGACTCCCTCTGCGCGCCTTGAGGGGTTCATGCGAACCGTATGAAGGGCCCCAGATGCGTTGGCCCCTGCCAAGTGAAAAAGCGCGACCATCGCAAGCTCATCAGCTCTCTACTCTCACAACAGAGACCCTTGGGTAGCTCAAAAGCAGAGCTCATCGCCCGCACGCAAGAGGCAGCGCGTCGGTTCTCGAACGATCGCCGGAGGACGCGATCAGGCGCGGATCTGCCCAGAAAGCAGTGCCATCGGCAGTAGGAATATGGCAAGACCAGTGCTTGGCGAGAACTGCTCAGCTGCATGGTTTCGGCCTCCGATCATTCCCAATCAGATCCCAGCTGTTCTGCCAGCAGCCCAGCAAGAGCCCCTTTGATCTGCGCAGCAGCCATTCCTTTCGTCCCAAATGACTCACTAGTCCCTTGCGGGAGTCTCTCCCAATCTGGAGACCAAGTTGTGTTGCCCTGCAGGGGCGCAGGAGCAGGCATGGGCAGCTCTAGGCAGCGATGCGCAGCCCTGGTGCTAGCGCTCGTGGCCGTCTGCTGCGGCCCGGCGGCGACTGGTGCCTTTGGCTTCGGCGACAGCGGCGGCAGCCTCTCGGTGCCAAACACTGCCGCCGTCAAGACTGATGTCAAGTACATCAAGTGCGGCCTCCCCCATTTCGCCTGCTATCTTTTGCTTCATCCTTCAATCTCCTCAATCAGCCGTTCAGATTGCATCTGTGGGCATGGCAGCGAAGGACGGCGGCCGTGCCTGACTCGCATCCAATCGCATCTGCAGGTGCGAGATCTGCCAGCTGCTGGCCAAGCAGGCGTACCGTCAGGCCAAGGCGGCGGAAAAGGCGCTCAAGCCTGGCAAAAAGGCACGCTGTTTGCCCCAATCCCAAAATGCGCTGTTATCCGCACGTCTCCCGCTCACGCTTTTTGAAAGCTGAGGTGGAGGGTGGCAAGGCGGAGGAAAACTCAGCTCAGAAAAAGATCCCCTTATGGTCCAATAGCACAGGCTGGTTGGGAGGCACGCGCCTGCCACCTTGGCTCACCATCCAGCCCTCCCCCCTCCGTTTCGGAAAACCATAAAACACGGTTTTCCCGTTTTGCCGGAACGGACCATCGAAGCCGCGCCGCCCGCCGCCGCCCGCAGCTGTCCGAATACGCGCTCATCGAGCTGCTGGAGAAGATTACTAATCCGCTCAAGGACGAAGGCGAGTGGCTGGCTCGCCTGGATCTGGTGGAGGAGGGCGCCAGGCTGGCGGTGCGCGAGCAGGAGCAGCTCGGACGCTGCGGCGCTGAGTGCAAGACGGCGCAGCGGGCGGCCGAAGAGGTGCTGGATGGAATAGACACCGACGCGGCCGAGCAGCTGTGGAAGGCACTTTCCCCCATTTTCCCCAGTTTTCCCCATTTTCCCACGTTTTTTTGCGGTTTTTCCCGCTCGGAACCCGTTTCGTCGGCCAGCCGGGGCTGCTTCAGCTCCGCTACACCCTAAGCAAGGCTGCAGAGGAATGCATGTCAGCCTCGAATCAAGGCTTCGGGGTTTGGCCCAGTGGCAGGGGGGGGCTGCCACCCTGGGAAGGGGTGCATGCAAAGCCCAGAGCTGTCATGCCCTGACCCCTAAACCCTAAAACGTGAACCCTAAACCCTGCACGTGCGCCGCAGGGTTCGCTGTCGCGCGCGCAATTTTCAAACTGGCTGTGCCAGGAAGCCACACGCGCCTGCCGAGGCAAGGCGCCGCCGCTGCCGGCTGGGCGGCCCAAGGGGCCCGAATTCGAACCGTTGGACCCGGAGGAGGCCAAGATGCAGAAGATGATGGCCAGCATGAAGGCGCGCCCTCCCACCTGGGATCAGCGACAGTTACACTTTCGGTTACAGAGTGTCGGTTACAGTGACGGCCGCCGACGACGCTGCCGTTGGGCTCGTGCCTGCCAGGCTGGCACAGGCTGTCGACGCGGATTCAAATTTTGAATCTGAGGGAGGGGCTCAATTTTACATCCTCAATATGCCTGCAGGAGATGGGCATGGGCGGCCAGATGTTCAGTCGAGAGCAGGCGCAGCGTATGGCTGACGGCGGCGGCGGCGGCGGCAAGACATCCCCCCCCCCCCCCCCAACAT
>BHFV01000506.1:11604-22594 GCA_003568905.1 Trebouxiophyceae sp. KSI-1
GCGGCCGGCAGCGGCGGCGGCGGCGTCTGGGACAGCCTGTCGTCCCTCGGCCAGGTATTTCTAAACCCTAAACCCTAAATTCCTTCCTCCCATTCGCAATCACACAGAGCGGCTGCCCTGCTGCCCCGCGCCGCTCGCGAATCTGTTGCTCGCAGGACCCTAGCCCTGAAGCTTTGAATTTGTTGCTCGCATAACCCTAAACCCTAAACCTTATGATCTGCATGCAGTGAATGTAACGGGAAAAATACAAACGGCGCACAACTCGGCTGCGTGGAAACCCCTGGCATGGACAGCCTGGCAGGCCTGCTGTGCTCACTGAGCACGACAGACTGTGGGCTGCCAGGGGCATGGCTGCTGCTGCTGCCGACGCCACCCAGCTTGCCACCCAGCTTGCCGCGTTGGTACGCTGATAAGCGTGCAATTACTCTTATTGTTCTTCCTGTCATTCTTACCACTATTATCATCCTTACTTATACTTGATTTTTTTTACACTTGAAAACTGATCCTGTTTTCGATATTAATGGGGAGCAATATGCAATGTTGCAGCTGATTTTTGTCATTTTTTGTTGTGAAATTTATTGTTGTTATGGGTGGTATTGTTATTCATACATGTTATTGTCATCACTGACGTCTCGCGGCCGTGTGGTCGCAGGAGGCAGCCCGGAAAGGCGGCGAGCTGGCCAGCGGGCTGCTGTCCAAGGCCCAGGGCCTGCTGCCCGGCGGCAAGGCCCCATCGCAGCCGTCGGCAGAGCTCTAGCGCCGAGCCGCATCCGCGTCGCCTGCTCTGCTTTCTTGGGTCTTCTCTTTGGTGGCTGCGTCTGACTTCGTGCTGCGCTCAAAGTGGCCAATCAGAGGCCGAAAGGCTGCAGCTCCCAATCTGGCAAAGTCGGTGCTGGGTGCTGCGCTGGCCTGATTGAGCGGCTGCCGTCGCTACTGGCTGACTGGACGCCGCCGCTTTCTCTGCGTGGCTGCGTTTGTCCATCGAGCGTGCTGCTGCCCCAGGACGGAGGCTCATGGGTTCAGTGCGTCCCTTAACCCTGAAACCCTCCAGGGAAAGCGTGCGAATCGCTCCATGAGGGGCCGTTTTCGCGCGTGAAAGCGGCGTCTGCCTCGGCAAGTGGGTGCCTCTTTGGCCATCGCCAGGCTGTCTCTCCGCCTCGGTGGTGATATCGGTTTAGTGTTTAGGGTTATTGGCTGCCTCTGCTGCGACGACAGCACCTTGGGTCGCTCTCACAGCGGTCGGAAGCGTTACAGCCGCCGGCTCAGGTTGCTCGATTGTCGGTCAAACCCTAGAAAACCCTGTGTCACGGCGCGCAGAAACGCCTGCTGGCGGTGTGGGGAAATCGCCGGGAGAGCCGCACGGGCGCTGCCGGCACGCCCCGCTTGATGCCGTCGTTATGGGCCCGATTCCGGCCTTGAGCCGCGGCAGCACGCCAGAACGCTACTAAAGGCCGCCCATGTCCGTCTTTTCGGAGGTTTGCGTTCACGGCAGCCGCTGCGGCAGCGAGCGTCGGCAAAACCCCCGGAGCCTCGGCAAAACCCCCCAGCTGCGGCATTTCGCGTCGGCGAAACCCCGAGCGCGGTTAGCGCTTGGCCAGCTGCTTGAGAGCGGCCGCGGTGGCGCCGCGCAGCTGCTCTTTCGACAGGCTGGTGGTGACTCTGATCTCCTGCAGCAGCCGCCCCGCGCGCGCGATCAGGGCGAAGCCGTCCGCCACTTCGGTGGTCGACATCCAGACCTCGAGGTCCTGGGAGACGGCGCGCTTCTCCTCGGCCTGCGGGCGGCGGCCGCCACTCAAATTAGGGTTTGAGTAGGGTTTTGGGGTATTTAGGTTCGGGGCGACGGCGCGGGGGTTGATTTGGTCTGGGGTTTGTCCGGTGCGAGAGCGGCGATGGCGCAGAGGGGAGTGGGGGGGGGGGGTCCAGGGCACACCAAAGGCAGGACTTGACGGCGCATGCGCATGTTAACACGATAGATTGAAATGGTTTCGACCCTAAACTAGGGTTTCGACCCGATCGCACAATCGACAGCGCCCCGGCACCGCGCCGATCCGGGGGCTTTTCGGATGTCGCAAATTCAGGGTTTTGCAGGTAGGGTTTCGCGCCTGGCGGCCCAGCACGGCGTCGGTTACGCCCGGCTGCGCCTTGAGCGCCGTCAGGATGTCTTCGATGCTGGAAGGGACCTCCGAAGCGACGGCTCCCATCGGCTCTCCCTCCGCCAGCGGCATGACCGTGTCGAGCCTCTCGCTCAGCGGGTCAGGCTCCATGCGCTGCGACAGGGCAGCATGCCAGGTTGTAGGGTTTTTGAGCTAGGATCCTAGGGTTTCGTAGGGCTTTGTAAAGGGAGCCGGAACGTTTTAGTTGAGCCCGCAACCGGGCAGCACAAACGGTGGCAAGAGCAGCGGCTGCATTCTGATGCAAGGGGGCCTTTCCGCTTCTCTTGCAGCCCGGCAGACTGCCCGCGCCGGCGGCAGCTGCTGCGGCACAGCCCTTTGGCACCGCGAGCATCGCTGCCGTGAGTGACGTGATCTAGGGTTTGTACAGGGTCTGTACCTTGAGGCTGAGGTTGATTTTGCCCTGGCTAGGGTCTGTGCCGGCCACCAGGCAGCGCACGATGTCTCCCGGCCGCACCACCGCTTCGGGAGTGAAGATGCGGTTCCAGGAGAGCTCGCTGATGTGGATCAGACCCTACGGCGGGCGATGTAGGGTTTCAAGTACCGCCAGGCTGGTCTCAAGACAGGGGAGGGACAGGTGCGGGGCCAAGAAAAAAGAGTGAGTGTTCCAACAGAACGTTGGCGAATTTTGGAAAGAGAAGGCATGATTGGCTTCCTCGATTTTTTGCTCGCTTGGGGTTTTGCCAGCGGGCGGAGGCCTTTGCCTCGCACACCCTCTCCCAGGGCCGGTTTAAACCTTATAAAGCCCCTTTTCCACAGTGCGCAGGCACGACCTGGCAGCCGCAGAAATCAGAGGCAGGGCTTTCGACGCGGCCTGACGAGCAGGCCAGCACTAGGGTCTCTGATTAGGGTTTAGGGTCCAGCGGCGGGTTTAGGCTCTTGCCGGCGACGGGCCGCTCTCCTGGCTGGGGCCCCATTCATCAGGTTTCTGATTAGGGTTGAGGCTAGGGTTTAGGGTCAGCAGCGGCGCGCCTCGGCGGCCAGCAGGCTCTTGCCGCCGCCGAGCAGCACCCCTGACTGGGGCTCTATTGCTAGGGTTTCTGATTAGGGTTGATGCTAGGGTTAAGGGTTTAGCGGCGGCGCGCCTCGACGGCCTGCAGGCTTTTGCCGGCGCCGAGCCGCACCCCCGGCCGCAGCCCTATCGCTAGGGTTTCTGATCAGGGCTGAGGCTAGGGTTTAGGGTCTAGCGGCGGCGCGCCTCGACGGCCTGCAGGCTCTTGCCGGCGCCGAGCTGCACGTAGGCTCCATAGTCTGTGCAGCGGCTGACGACTCCCTCTACAACCTGTCCCGGCTGCAGCTGTGAAGCGACCTGCTGCCTCAGGTGCGCCAGCTCGCTCCCGATCAGACGCCCCTCCTCCTCGTTCACCTGCGTTTTCGAAACGCCCGTTAGGGTTTGTAGGGTTTTATAGGGTTTGACTGGGGTTTACAGGGTTTCGGAACACAAACTGTTGGCATGAGGCAGCGCGGGCGATCCCCAGTGCGGGCGGCGGCTGCTTTGGCGTTTTAGGGTTTCAAAACCCTGCCTGCGATTTGGAAAGCATGCGCCCTGGGCTGGCTGCCGCAGCCTCTCTTTGGGGTCTCATGCTGAGCCTCAAATCGGTTACGTCTGACTGGCAAAAGGGGGGGGGGGGGTGTACCGTGAGCAGCTTCACTGTCAGCTGCTTGCCAGCCAGAAAGTCGAGAGCCACCCCCTCCAGGGCGCCCCCCAGCCGCTTGAAGTCCATGGCGGAGTAAGGGACGAAGCCCTGGACGCCGTTCAGCTGGAACTTGCCGCCGGTCCTGTTTCGGAAAAAGGCGGGAACGAGGAGCGTCAGTTACGCGTTCGAACAGCCTGCTGAGGTTTGGCTGTTCCTGGTTGGCTTGCTGGGCAGTCGCCTGGGCCAGCGCAGCTGCAGGAGCCTGAGGTTATGTAAGGTCTGACTGGCGGCGATGCCGGCCGAGAAAGCGGGATCCCTTGCAACAAGGATTGCTGCAAGGATTGCAAATTTGGGGTCTGATTGGCTGACAAACGCAGCACCGGCAGCCCACGGCCCGCAGATCGAGAGTCTGAGGAGCTGACCGCGTCATCTTCTCCAGCGTGATGGTGACGGCCTCCCCCTCCTTCTGCAGCCGCCGCAGCTCATCCCACTCCCCCGACTGCTTCCGCTGCGGCGGCCGCGGCGCCTGCGGTGCCTGCAGTTTCCTCGCCGCTCTCGTGGTTGTTTTGACCAAAAGAAAAGAAAGAAAATAAAATAAAATGAAGAGGGCTGGGAGCACGGGTCCACCAAGGAAAGCCTGCGACTTGCCTGCGCTGCAGGGCCTGATGCGGTTGCGGCGACGACGAGGCTGCTGCGATGCGGCCTGCAGCATCAGATCGAGTGAGCCTGCCTGCATCTGCCTCTTTCGAGGGACTCGGGCGGACGGCTGGCGTACCGTTTGCAGTTGGCTGCTGGCCCGCTGCTCGTCAACCTCTGTACCTGGCACGCCAGCAAGATCGGCTCATGATGAGGAGCTGGTGAAACAGGAGGGCCCGCTGGTGCAGTCGGGCGTGGCGGCAACAATCTGGTAGAGCCGCAAGTGCTTGGCTCTTTCCGGCTGGCGGCGTCGTCAGAACGGCGGGCCTGGCGTGCGCTCACCTTCGGCCTTGCTGCAAACAGCACTTGGAATTGCGCGTTTGTCGGCTTGCAGCCGCAGCAGGCGCCCGGCGTCGTCGTCAGCCGCGACATGCTCCTCACATTCAGAGCGCCGCAGCGCGTCACTGTTCTTGCGGAAGGTGCAACCGGTAGACAGGTCGGTGTCAGCTTTTACTGCGCCCTCGGTGCTGGCTCCGATCGCGTTCTTGTGGGTAGGAGAATGCGGAGCCTCAGGGGTTGCCGGCGTCCATCGTCAGCAGTCAAAGCTTGGGAGGGCCAAGTCTGAAAACGGCTTCGCAGCACTGCCATCGTACTGCCTCTGAGTGTCGCCATGTTGGCCGAGCGATGCGTCGGCCGGCACTGCGGCCTGAGCTGCAATGCGCCCCGCACCGTCTCGCATACGCGCGCCTGCGCTGTTCTGTCAGGTGATTGTTCAAAACAACCACGAGATGCCTAATCATCCCGTCGCCTGGGGCCACAGTGCTGCTCACGCCCAGGCGGGGACTAATTTGTGCATGCCTCACCTTTGTGCAGGCGGCCACGGCTGCTTCTCCACCCTGCAGGCGCCCGGGCCGCTCCCTAGAGACTATAGATGTTCCTCGGTGCGAATGTCAGTCGCCTCTGGCCCCCAGGCGCGCCTGGTAGAGTGCACATGGCAGCCGCCCAGCGAACCGGATGCCCCACGCGTCGCGCCTGAATACACGCCGCCCTCCGACCCCGGTGCGCCCTTTTAAACGCCCCGTCACTGACGCAAGCAGGAGTGCAACGAGCTGCAGCCACTGTTGGTCATTGCAGCTCTTTCGCAGACTCATGCTGTGAGCTTGATGCCACTGCCAGGCACGCGTTTTCGGCCGCCGCCGGAGTACGCGCCGCCGGAGCAGCGGCCGGACGAGGAGCCGCGGCGGGGCGACCGGCCGATGCGGCCCATCCGGCCCGATCAGGAGCCCAACATCCCGGACCCGGAGTCGCCGAATGCCGACCCCGTGCGCACGCCCGAGCGGCGCAAGGAGGTCACCGAGCCGGCGCCACAGGAGCGGCCGGACGAGCGGCCGGAGCGCGAGTGACTGGCCTCATCTTCCGAGAAGGGGCTGGACTGGCAAGGGCAGCTGGCGACTGCATCCTAGAGCCGCCCGGAGGTTTTGCCTGGAGCCTTGCCTTGCGAGCGTGGGGCTGCTCTTTGGTTTAACGAATAGACAGTGCTGGCTTGCCGCTGTCAGCCGTGCACAATCTAGCCGCGCGGGCGGGCTGCTTTGCGGCAGATGTCAGCGTCTGGAGCAATGATGGTAGCAGTAGCAGCGCTGCAAGACGGCGAGAGCATGCTGGGCGGATTGCCACGGATACCTCTCCTGAAAGTCCCCAGCAGCACCGGCAAGTGCGTTGCATGATGAGGCGAGTCTGCTAGGGTGCCCTACCTGGGAGCCGACCGACGACGTCACTTACCTCGCACTTTCTCTTGGCGATTGGAGAGCATCGTGAATCTCAAGAAGCGGCCATGTGCGCCTGTCGCGGCTGCTGAGCCGGGGAGTGACCCATCACGAGCTCGCAAAGCGGGAGCACATTCCGCTCGACAGCAATGGAGCGCTTCGCGACACTGGCGCGGGAGCCGGTCGAAAAGTTCATCGACAGCTTCTGCGACCCGCAGTGAGCCCCCCCTTCCTGGCTGTGCATACGCCGGCCGCCGCTACCGCATGTCGCAACCTGCCGCCAACAACGCTTGCCGCGAGAGGGCGCCCGACACGCGCCAGAGGGGTACATGGGGTGCACATCCCTCGAATCCTCGGCGGCATTGCCGCCCGACAGCCTATAGACGGCGGGAACTTTTGGTTGCATGCGATTGACTCGCTTGCCTTCACGTTTGGTTTGCCTGCGCCGCAGGCTGGTGAAGGAGGACTTTCAGGGACAGCTGGGCGCCTTCACGCCATGCTTCACCGACATCGTCATCCTCGGTCCGCCACGACGATGCATCGTCACACACGATGCAGGACTCACACCCTCCGCCATCTTGTCGGGCTCATTGCTCAAGTTCCGGCCGCAGGCGTGGCGCACCTGGCGGCCGTGGTCCTCCAGGCCTGCCGGATCGCCTTCCTCCGCAGCACCCGCACCGGGCCCAAGTACCGGCTGCATGGCACCGCCCGGGCGCTCAAGTTCAGCAGCCTGCTGGCTGCGCTCGCCTGCCTGCTGATCGTCGTCTGCCAGGTCAACGCCAGGCTGGCAGCCGACCCCAACCCGCTGCTCAGCGGCGCCATCGCCCCCTTCGAGTGGACGCGTGCGCACCCATCCTGGCCGCCACAAGATCAGCAGGGATGCCAACAGATCAGCAGAGACCATCGCCGCCTGGACTCCTCCCTCGTCGCAATAGAGCTGGCAGCAGCGGGAGCGAGGCACCTTGGCGGGGGTTTTTGCCGCCAAAAATCGATTTCAAAAATGTAACTGACGCGTCCTTGGCCGGCCCCCGCAGAGTACCTGCTGTCCGCCGCCTCCTGGGCGCTGTTCCTGACCGTCTTCAGCCTGGAGCTCAGCTCCTACAGCCGGCGCCACAGCTGGATGACTCGCTGCCCGCTGTTACTCATCTGCGCGGGCGAGGTCGCCAAGCTGCGGTGGGCCACCCCTCATCCCCTCCTTTTCATGCACTGAACCCTTTCAAATCCCCAATCCCAAACCCTAAAAAACTGAACCCCAAACCCCATGCCCCGCTCAGCCGTGCCTGCTCACTTAAGGCTGTGGGTGCGGGCTGCCTGATCAGATGCCGGCTGTGTCGACATGCTGGGCTGGACATCTAGCGGCATGCTGCGGCTCGTTTTGTGCTGCACGTTTCGTTGGCCTGTAGGGTCTAACGAGGTCGGACCCAAACCCTGATTCTTGCGAGGCACCAGGACCGCCTCTGGCGCCGGCGCAGGCATCGGCCGGCCGCGGCAAGATCCCGCCGCCCCTCTGAACCCTATAACTGCCCTGGCTGCAGCTTTGTGCTGGTGCTGTCCGAGCACCGGGGCTACTTCTTCTGGCTCTACGTCACGTATTTTGCCGTCCAGGTGAGAGCACTGACCTGATTTCTCGAAAAATGGATTTATTCGGGCAAAACTTGAACTCCCAGGACGCGAGCGCGGCTTTATTAGCCCGCCGCCTCCTCCGGGGAGAAAACCTCGGCGGGGCTGCTGCCGCCTGCTGCTTGTGCTGTGAATTGCTGACCACAAACCCTCCAAACCCTAAACGTTCCCTTGTGTCACCTGCTGCTGCCTCTGTCGCTGCTGCTGTGACAGCTCCATAGGCAGCATCCCAGCAGTTTGAGGGCTGAGGATTTAGGGTTCAGGGGAGTTCGTGTGTATGCGAGGCAGCACGGGGGGTCTTCTAGGCGGCTCTGCGCTGAAAAGTCGCATGCTCCTGGCGGCGGCGGAGTTGTGACACATGCGCCCCCTGAACACATGCCGCCTTCTGGAAGCTCCTGGGCTTGAATGAGGTGGTGCGGCTGAAAGCCTCAATTCCTGCGCTGCTGCAGGCCTGGCTGGCTGCGCTGGCGCTGCTGTGGTACCCTGGCGAGGGTTCAATGACCCTCAACGCCGCCTCCGCCGATTTCGCCTATCAGGCGCGCCTGCCACTTGCGGCTGCCAATCCGAACGCGCCTCTGGCGTTTAGGGATTAGGGTTTTGTTAGGGTTTAGGGTTGCCTTACTTGATCTCTGGCGGTCTTCGGATCTCCTGCCTCAGGATTCCTTGTCGAGTGTTCTGGAGGCTGTTTTAGGGTTTGGGGAGCGGAAACGGTCGCTGCAGGGGGCATCGCCTCCTGAACGGCAGCGGAAGCGGGCCTTGGCAGGGGTCCCAGGCAACCCTAGACCCTACTTCTAGAGCAGTCCGAGTTTTAGGGGTTAGGTTTTAATTTGCAGCAGCCGAGGCTCCGACGTGCCTGCTGCCCGCGCCATGTAGCAGGAAGTGGCTCTCAAATGGCTCTGCCGTTCAAATTTAAACAGCCAAGGTTGAGGCAGAGTTTCCCGCCTTTTTTCCCTCGTGCAGTGCAGCACGGAACTGCTCCCCCTGCCAAGGTTGAGCCGGAGTTTCCCGCCTTTTTCTGCGTTGTAGTGCAGCAGGAAGCTGCTCTCCCTGCCAAGGTTGAGGGGCAGTTGCCCGCCCTTTTCTCGTGCAGTGCAGCAGGAAGCTGCTTTCCCCTGCCAAGGTTGAGGCGGAGTTGCCCGCCTTTTTCCCTTGTGCAGTGCGGCAGGAAGCTGCTTTCCACTGCCAAGGTTGAGGCGCAGTTTCCCCCCTTTTTGCGTTGCAGGAGCTGGACGAGGCTGAGGACGGCAAGGTGTGCCCTGAAGCCGGCGCCAACCTGGCATCCCGCCTGGCCTTCAGCTGGATCAGTCCCCTGATGGTCAAAGGCAGAAGGCATGTGCTCTCCTGGCTTAGGGTTTAGGACGGAGGGAGATTGAGACGACGGATGGGATCTTTCTGCTTGTTTCACCGGTGATTTTTGTGTTCACTGGCCTGTGGCTCGGGCCCAGCTTTGAGTGCTGTTGCAAGCCACACAGGGTAAGCGTGAGCATAAACCCCTTAATAGGATCCCCCCCATTTTCCTGCAGCAAAGGCCAGGGCTGCGCTGCTGTGCCTGCAGCATGCAGTACGTCACAAAAACCGCCGATATCCCTGTGATTGAATAATTAGTTCAAATTCAACTTATTATTCACAAAAATAAACCAAACTTTACAGTTTAGTTTCGGTTTTGCATTGCGTTCAATTTCGTTTTTGCATTGCGTCTAATTTCGTTTTTGCATTATGTTCTGGGATCGCAAGAGCCCCTCTGCGTTTAATTTCTCAATCGCGCACTGACAAGATCACCGGTTCCCCTCACGACAGGGGACCGGTGCTTAATTAATTTCTTTTATTTGTAACGCGAGAAGTGCTTAATTTTTCTCGCGTTAAGCATCGCGCCTCATTCTCGTAAGTACTTCGGAAATTACTAACATTACTTCCATAAATTCGTTTTCCACGTAACGGGGGGCCATTGCTACGCTGCTTTCCAAACGCAAGGGTCTGAAAGCGAGCCGTCAGCAAAACCCTCCCTGCAACCTGACCCCTAAAACCCTAAGAGCCGGCCCGGCCTGCAGCAGGCGTCTGGTGCCGGGTCGCACGAGCGCTGAACCCTATAGGGTTCACTGCGCCCGCAGGAAGCCGCTGCAGTTTGAGGACATCTGGGAGCTGCCGCCGGACGACAGGGTGGCGGCGGTTTCGGACAGTTTTGCCGGGATATGGCAGGCTGAGCTGGCGCGGCCTGGGGGGCCGTCGCTGGCAAGCCCGCCTTCCCCTCTACAGCCGCAAGAGGCACCTTGGAAGCTTGGAACTGCACTGGCCGCGCTATCAGCTTTAACAATTGGATTTTGCGGGCGTAGACGCAAAACAACTTTTTTAATTGCTTGCATTGTCAGCACAGGGTATCGCCGCCGCGTGACCCGTTTCTGGCGCTCAGAAAAGCGCTAACCCTGTATAAGGGTTTTTTTGTTCATTTTCCGGCATGCAGAGACACCGGCCAGCTGCCACGCGAGCTCCCGCCCTTACTCACCGCTTTACAAACCCCAGCCTGAAACCTATTAAACCTTGATAAACCCTGATTGACAGCATGTTGCAACCTACCGCCTCGCTCCAAACCCTGGCCTCGCGATCCTGAAACCCTGATTGACCCTGCCAGCCTGTCGCGCCTCCCCCCACAGATCCGCGCCTGCTGGCGAACGACCCGGGGGCTCATCGGCGGCGCTATCCCCTTCAAATTAGTAAACGACGCCGCCCAATTCGTCGCCCCAACCAGCATCAACCTGCTGCTGACCCTAGGAGATCGGCCCGCCCGTGGCTATGCCCTCGCCGCCGCCATGTTCGCCGGCCTGCTGCTGGGCACGCTGTGCGACAACCAGCACTTTCAGCGCACGATGCGCGCGGGTGCGTTCCTGACCCTACTAGGGCTTTTCTGGGGTCTTTTAGGGTCTAGATGTTGAGGGGGGTGGGAGCCTGCTGCTGGGCACGCTGTGCGACAACCAGCACTTTCAGCGCACGATGCGCGCGGGTGTTTTTCTCACCTTAGTAGGGTTTTTCTGGGGTCTTTTAGGGTCTATATGGTGGTGGTGGCTGCTCGGCGCGCTATGTGACAAGCGGCACTTTCAACGCACGATGCGCGGGGTGCGTTACTAGCCCTTAAAGGGCTTTTCCAGGGTCATCCAAGGGTTTGAAACAG
>BHFV01000507.1:501-22254 GCA_003568905.1 Trebouxiophyceae sp. KSI-1
GGGGGGGGGGCGCGCGGGCGCCGACTGCCATCCCCGCGCCCGTGTTTACAAGGGGCCAGAGTGCCAGCAAATAGGCCAGTTGCTCCACAGTGGCCTGTTGGAGGGATGGAGGAGGATGTTCTGGCCTTAGTTTCATGCTGCTCTGGCCAGCTTGGAGCCATGCCGGGGCATGCTGACTGATGCCAGCCCGGTTTAGCCTGGTCAATTGGAGGTGCATGCAATAAGAGCCAGTCAAACCTCGCCTCCCGCCCACAACATTTGTGAGAGCTGTCAAGAGGTGAAATGCTGGCCCCGAGATCTGAGGGGTTCCGGGGCCCCACGCCTCAGGACCCATTCCGACATCTGAGGTGCCCGCAGCTCCACCAGGAGTAGGAGGAGCTGCAGGAGGGGTGCAGAAGCCGTGCCAATTCGCTGGACGCGGCAGAGCGGGGGCGCGGGCGCGAGACAGCGGCCACCCGCCCAGCGGCATGGCCTATGGCCTGCCGGCAGGGACCTTCAGCCGCCCGCAGCACGCCGACAAACCGCCTTTAGCCGCCGGGGAGCCGCGCAGCAGCGGCCGGGCCTGCCTGCCGCCCGCAGCAGCCGGCGGGCAGCGGCATCAGCGCCCCGGCCTCCGGCGGTGTGCACCGCTCCAGAGCGCCCGCACCTCGAGTAGCTGTACCCGGCGCGCGCTCAGCGTCGACTGCGGCCATGCGGCGGAGAACGGGTGGCGCGGCGCCGACGTGCCGCCGACCGTCGTAAAGGCGCCCGGCCGCATCGTTGCCAGTGAGTCCCCAACCCCGGCCTTCACCAAACGCTCGCACGCCTGCATAGCTTGCCCGCTGTCCGGTTGGGGCGGCAGGACGCGCTGCCGGGCGCGCCACCCAAAATATCGGTCGGCGCCCGGCAGCGCGCCCGAGACCCGGTTGCCGTGTGGAGGGACGCCTCCAGCGCGTTGCCGCCCCCCTAACACGCATCTCCGACGCCGCAGTCGGTGACATCCACGGCGACATGCGGAAGACGATCACTGCGCTGGGCATCTCGGGCGTCTACCGCCAGGACGAGGCCGGGAACCCGATGTGGTGCGGCGGCGACACGACAGTTGTCCAGCTGGGCGACGTGCTGGACCGCGGGGACGAGGAGATAGGTGCTTGTCTGCATGTTGAAGACTCGCTTCCGCAACGCTGCATGCCTGGCGGGCTTCCTGACGCTACTGTTGCAACGCAGGCGTGATCATGCTGCTGCGGGAGCTGGACCGGCAGGCGCGGCGGGAGGGAGGCGCCGTGTACATGCTGAACGGCAACCATGAGAGCCTGAACGTCTCGGGCAACTACCGGTGCGGCTCCACCCCTTTGCTGCGCCCTCGCTCTGCACGCAACCCCAGTCCTGCGCCTGCAAGATGTTCCCTCTTCTCATTTCTCGCTCGAAACTGACGTGCCGAGCGCTCTTACACACACTCACCCATCTCGCATCCCACTGCCCTCTCTGCCCCGTCCGAGCCTCAGGCATCCCTCCGCCCACGCAGGTATGTCACGGAGGGCGCGATGCGCGAGTCCGCCGCGGCGGCCGGCCTCAGCGGGCCGGAGCTGCACGACCGCCGCTGCCAAACGGCCGCCCGCAACCGGATGTACGCGCCCGGCAGGCCGATGGCGCGCGAACTTGCCCGCAATCCGACAGTCCTCATCGTCAACAGCACGCTCTTCGCGCACGGCGGCGTGCTGCCCTGCCACGGTGCGCTCCCGGTCAGCATGCATGGGGCGTTAGAATGGCGGCATGTTGCCGATTTGGAGGGCAAGCTGTCGCGAATGCCGGCTGCCGCCTCGCCTGCTCTGGGCTGCCCTGGCAGCGTTTGGCGGTTGCCCAGGCAGCAGTGCTGCCTGCATGCGGGCAGCTTGCAGCCACCGTCCCCGCCGCTGCTGGGACTGTGTGCAGCTGGCGGCTGCCGGGCAGGTTCTAACTCCTGCCCGCATGTAACTCGCGCAGTAACCTACGGCCTGGAGCGGCTGAACGCGGAGGTGGCCGCCTGGATGCGCGGCGACCGCGGGCCGGACGGCCGGCTGGCGGAGCCGCCCTACCTGGCCATGGGGTGCGCCTTCCACCGCGATCATGTAATTCAACATGGGGTCCTCCAGTATTTCTGGCGCGACGTCGTTTCGAGGGAGTGAGGGTCGCGAAGAATCCGTCATGCCCGCCACTTTACATTTCGCGCATTTCTGACCAAAAACAGTGCGCCAGCGTCACCGCCTTCCCCGCACGAACGCTGCACCACGACCCGAATCGCCCGCCTCGCTGCCGCCGCCTCTCCGGCTGAAGACGGCAGCGCGGCACGCCTGCAGCGGCGCGGAGAGCGTGATGTGGAACCGCTCCTTCGGGCGCGAGCTGGTGCACGGCTACGAGCGCTACTGCGTCTGCAGCCAGCTGCGGGCGACGCTGGCCATGCTGGGCGTGAAGCACCTGGTGGTCGGCCACACGCCGCAGGCGAGCCGCCGCTCAGGCAGTCCCGCTGTTTTCCAGAGCGGGGCAGCTGCTGCGCGAGCAACAGAGGCGGCGCCGGTTCCCGCGCCGGCTCGCGGCGAACTGCAGCATGCGGCCTGGTAGCTTGGGCTGTTGCGCCGCCTGGCAGTAGACAAGGCTGGGGGCCTGCTGGCGGCAGCTTTCTGCTCGGCTCTGTGTATATACTGGAATGTGGGCAGGCGAGGTTCGCAGGCCGCATGCCTGCCGGCAGCGGGCGGCGGGCGGCGGCGCCTGAGCCTGCCTGCTGCGGCGCCGCAGATGCAAGGCGCCAACTGCGAGTGCAACGGTCAGGTGTGGCGCGTCGACGTTGGCATGTCCAACGGCGTGCTCAACGCGGTCCCGCAGGCGCGCCCTCCCCCCAGGATCCCCCGGCTGCCTGCTTTTGGGAGCAAGGTTGTCTGCCATCGGGCTGGAATGCGGACGTGGGGTGTGTCCGCATGACGTGGCAAGAGAGGAAGGCTGCGGGGAGGGTGCCAGTCGGCTGGGCAGCCGCGTGAAACTGCCCAAAATTAGCCTCTGGGTCTCGCGTCCGCCGCACTGCCTGCTTGCATGGTCGCGGGCGACAGCAACGGCCGGCGCTGATGCGGCTCTGGGGCCGTCCGCAGGTGCTCGAGATCGCGCAGGAGAAGACGGGCATGACGCACGTGCGCCTGCTGACGGCCAAGCCGCCCTTCGTGCCCCACGCGCCCGCCAGCTGCGGCACGGCGTTCGCAAACAGCCTGGCCCCGTTCCGCCTGCGGGAGCTCGGCCAGCTGGCGCAGTGAGCCCCCTTCAGCGGCGCAGCAGCCGGCGCACGGCTGCGGCTGCCGCTGCGGAGGGATAGCTAGATAGTGGCGCGCCTGGCCGGCGGGTGCGCAGCCGCTGGGGCGCCCCTTGCGGGCAGCAAGGGGCACCGGGCGGCTGCGTGCTGGGCCTGCGGCGCAGAGCGGTCCTGCTCGGCCCGCTCGAGGGAGAGGAGCGGGCCGTTGCGCTCAGAGTTGTGAGTTTTTTCACGGCTGCAATGCGGCGGCCGCCCCGCATTGCAGGGGCTGCCTGCTGCCAGGCTTCCCCAGTGGCAGGCTCTGAGAGAGAGGTGCGCGCGAGAGCGAGCGTGGGGCGGGGGATTTTTGCCTCACGGCCTGGCAGGCGGTCGCGCTGCGTTTGTAGCAGACATTTCAGCAGCGGAGACGCATGAGTCCCGTTTTCGGGCGCCGCCCGGCGCAGCGCCCTTCCCGGCCCCCTTCTTTCGCCTTTCCCCTTGCGGTTCCCTGTAGGGCAGTAGGGAGGCAGGCTCGGGCAGGGGCGGACAGACACCTTTGGCAGCGGCTGCGCACCGTTTCACTGTACTGTACAACAATTACGATTGGCTTCCTGAGGAGACTGTAAACCGCCTCTACTCGCTCCACTTTCACTGCTGCTGGCAGGCAGCAGCCACTACAGCAGTGAGCAGGCGTTACCACCGGCCTGCAATGCAGAGACGGGCATCATGCTGCTCTGGAAACGGCACTGTGTCATGTCATTTTGCAGGAGAGAAAGTCTTGTGTTTCCCGGCAGTGTTGACGCAGTGGCTGGCAGCTGAGCTGACGCCAGCAAAGCATCAAAGCAGCGCCTGAAAAGCAGCAATCTGCGCGGCATTTTGCGTCCTGAGGATCCCTCGTCACACACGATCGCCTTTGGTGCTCGTTTCGGCATGGATCGCCGACCCACAGCAACATGTGCTGGCTGCCAACCTGCCCACATGCCAGCCAGCATGCAAGCTGCGAAAAGACGTCGTCGAGTTCCGAAGCGAGCACGTTGATGCAACAGCAGCACCAGGATCGCTTCTAACGAGAGCGAGCTAGCTAGGCCTAAGAGCAAGCTAGGCCTACCCGACACCGACACGAGTGCGGAACCGATGGCGGGCAGCAGCCGGGATACGCAGCCCTCGACAGGCGTAGGCATCCTGTGGACGTCATGGGTCATATCCACGGTGCGCCCACAGCTGAAACTCGCCCGCAAGTCGGTGCCGTGTGCGCAGCCGGATCAGCTTCGGCTTAGCTCTGCGAGCCGTGCAGCCGCGCCGATGATGCTCGCATTCACGGCGTGATCAGTCGGGTGGTTATATGCTCCCCTTGCCCATTCCTTGCTCATTATTTGCAAGCTCGAGCAGAGAGACGGCAAAAGCTGCATGTCGGCTCATGCTCGGTCGGGACGGTCGTGAAGCCTGAGCCTAAAGCGCTCCTTGATGTGCCTCGCAGCTCATATCCCTGTGCTTCGCCGTGCTGGGAGCCGTCACGTTCAACAGCCTCAACAAGGTGTGCCGTCTTCCCCCAGACCACTTAGCCTGCCATCAGCCCGCACCTGGCTCTGCGGCAGCGACCCACCGATCCTCTCTGTTTCGCCACAGGTCTACCAAAAGTTCCCTGCCGGGCAAGACCGCCGTGTGTTGCACGGTGCCATGGCGGCCGCGCTGGCCGCCCCCGTCCTGGTCGTTCTGCTGGACCTCGTCTCCCTCTTCATCCTTTTCTTCAAAACTTGGAAGCGGCGGGGCACCGGATTCAGGTGCCTCCCTCCCTCCCTCACATGCGGCACGGCTGTCAATGCCACAAAAAATGCCATTGAACTGTAAATAGTGAATTGTCACTAAAGGCTAAAAGCCTCGGCTCTGCCTGCCGCCGCAGCTACGGCTTTCTGGACGCCAGCTTCCTGCACCAGGGCCTGTTCGCAATGCTCTCTTCCTTCGTCTTGCTGTCGGACCGAGACTTGATCCAAGACTTCAAAGGCAGTGCGCTCCCTCTCATCCTGCCCACACTCTGATGAGAGCCGCCCTCCTTCACCCGTTTGACAGGGCAGCCAAGCGTCACAAGAAGCAAACCCCTCCCTTGCACCTCTGTCTGCCTGCCAAACACATCAGGAAATTGACCGAGTGAAGAACCAGTGGAAGCATTCAGTGAAAGCAGTAAGACCCGTCGAAAGGGGGCAACTGGAGCAAGCCTGACCTCTGAACATGTGAGGCTGCCCGCCTTGCAGCGCCACTGTGGACACAGGTCGACTCGACTGTCTACACGCTCAGCTACATTATGGGCTTTGTCGTCGGCGGCACCTTCATCTTCCTGTTCCTGCTGCTCATCGCCTGCCAGTCGGCCGTGCGGGACCACAACCGCCGCCTGCGCCGGCAGCGCTTCCCCGACGGTACGCGCCCGCTGCCTGCAACAGAATCCCGGCTTGTTTCCCTCATTTCGGCGACGTATTTCTCCCAAGTGAGAGTATAAATTTAGTCATTCCCGACAAGACGGAGCTTTCCTTTCAGAAATCGCTGGGGGCAAAGCACTTGGCAAGCAACTGATAGATAATCGAAGAACAAGTGCGCATGCCCTGCGAGCGCTGTCGCGCACGCCTCTGCCTTCATTTTTTTGGTATGCACTGCTGAGTCTTGCAAGCCATGCCACCGGGCGCCGAGTTGAATGCCTGCCTCTCTTGCTGGCTCTGCCAGTGCACGCACAGCTGGCTGCAGCACCTGCCGTTGGGTGCAGTCACTGAAGCGCCCGGTGCGTCTGCTGCAGAGCACACCGACCCGCTGCTGAGCTCGGAGCCGAGCACGCCGCGGCCAGCAGCCGCCAGCGCACCGCCCACGCCGGTGTGACCCCCCTGCAGCAGCAGCTTCCGGGCAGCTGGCAACCGCGGCTGCTGCCCTGATTGACAGACCAGGCCGCTTCTCGGGCAGTCCAGCTTGCTTCCTGTCTTTGCTGCACCGCACTCGGTTCCGATTTTGTCCGGCAGGTGGCCAGCGAGAGCCATAGCTCCCCCGCCCGCCCGCACTGAAATCCCGCGCAGCGCGACTTCCTGCTCGCCCTGATTCTGGAGGCCCCCGAACGATACCTCTGCCGCAGCCCCATGCAAACGCGGCCTTTTGCCGCGGTGCCCTGCCTCCTGACCAATGCATTTGGCAGAGTCGGGGGCAGGGCGCCTTGCCCTCCCAGAGGCAGGCGTGCTGCTGCTGTCAGTCGCAGCATTACACTGTAACAAAGCCACATCTAACCGGCGTCGCTCCTCTCGGCTCGCAATGAGAGCCAGCCCTCACCACGCAGCAGTCGGTCCCCTCAGTCTGGCAGCTCTGCCCTCTGTCCAGCACTCACAGCTTGGAGGCGCGCGGCGGCGGCAGCTGCGGCTGCGTCAGCGCCCTGTGCACCTCCCGCCTGAGGCCCAGCAGGCCGGGCGGCAGCAGCGCGCCGTCCAGCCGCACCGTGCTGCTGCCGCGCAGTGCCGCAGGCGGCAGCCCAGCCTGCTGCTCCCTGGCGTCGCCCCCAAGGGCAGCCACGACCACTCGCACGCCTGCTCGGTCTGCCTGCAGACCGGCGGCGCTGCTCTCGGCATGACTCGGCCACACTCCTGCTCTCTGCTGCCCGGCTTGCTCTGCCAAATGGGAGGAGCCATGGCAAGAAACAAGGCACAAAACAGGTTTGGGTGTTCGAGCTGGGTTGGAAACGGAACGACAACACTGAGCGCTTGCCAGCGTCAAGACCGAATGTTGCACAGCCGGCGCCCTCGTGCGGCAGGTGTGGGGGCGGTCTGGCTCGCCTGGTGCCGCAGGCGCGCCAGCAGCTTGGGCGGCGGCGGCTGCTGCCCGTCCAACGCCACCACGATGGCAGAGCAGGAGGCTGCGTCCCGCTGCGCCAGCTGCGGCCCGGCCAGCCACGCCCGCAGGCCCTGCACTCGACAGCCACGTGCTGCCGTCAGGCTCCTCCTCACTCGCAGCAGCAGGCCGCCTTGAGCGGGACAAAGGCCGAGGCGTGTGGTCACTGGGAAGCATGGAGCGAAAGCTTGGCCACATGCTGTGCCGCCTGCTGCCATCCGGAGACAGCTCAGGCAGGACCGCCCCACCCATTTCGACATGCCTTGCCAAGGCGCAGCCCCGGCCGCCCCAACCGACAGTGGTAGCTGGCAGGACGGCAGCAGGCAGGAGGCGCGCCTGCAGCATGCGGTCAGCGAGCTGCAGCGGCCCGGCGGAGGGCTGGCCGGGCAGCGAGGCGCCCAGCGCGGCCAGCGCCAGCTGCGGCGTGGCAGCCGGCGCCGCCAGCAGGTCGCACCAACGGGCGCCGTCCAGCACGACCTCCGCCGGCTGCAGGCAGCCAGTTGCCTGTCAGGACATGCTCTGCCCTGCCGTCTGCCTTGCATGCCGATGCTGCAGCCTCCACGGTGCTCTTTTCTGTGTTAGTTACAACTCAAAATGGAGAAACCTAACATCAGGAGGACCGGGTGAAGTCCAGATGAGTTGCTTAATGTTCAACTCGTCAAGCTCGAAACGAGCACACATTCACAGCTTTGCGTGCTGACATTGGAATCTGGCTTTTCCCCCCGTCTGGAGGCCTCATGCAAGGATGGTGCTGCAGTCGGCTGCAACTACACACTCAGCGTGCTGGGTCCTGAGAACGGCATGCGGTGGTGAGAGCAGGCGAGAGGCGCGCCTGCAGGGGCCCGGGCAGGCCGCCGCCGCCGCCGGCCGCGGCCCCAAGCGCCTGCATCAGGCGGCGGGCGGCGCCTGGGGTCGAGCCGAGCAGCCAAACCGTCGGCAGCCGCACGCGCACAGGCACCGCCGCCTCGGCAAAGTCGCTGCGGAGGTGCAGCTCCAGGGGGGGCACAGGGCCGCCGGCGTGCCCATGATACACCTGCAGACAGGCCGCCTTCAGTCGAGCGGCTCGCCTGCTACTGCCCTGCAGGAGCTTTGCTGCTTGCCATTGCAAGCAGTTGCACTGGTTCACAGCCGCCCACATCTTCCACACTCGTCTGGATGGATTCTGCACAGTGCCAGACTGGCCGTCACTAGCGGGGAAGCCTCGATGGTGCCACGGCTGCTGGCGCTTGATGAGGCCACAGGCAACTTTGCGGCTGCTCTAGGTGCCTCGGAGAGTGGGCAGGAGGGGCCTGTGCCTGGGCGGCCAGGGCGGCCGGCAGGCGCGCCTCCACGGCCAGTCTCTCGCGCGGCGGCGGCGGCTGCTGCAGCTGCGGCGCCAGCCTGGCGAGGGCGCCCGGCAGGGCGACGGCTGCCGGCGGCTCGGGCGCGGCCGTGCAGCCCAGCACGCGCGCCGGGCACCAGGCCGAGCCAAAGGCGAGCAGGCGGCCCTGGACCAGGCCGCGCAGCTGCCGGCCCTCCACGCGCAGCTGCAGGCTCAGCTCCGGCTGGGAGTCGCCCGCCTTCACCGGCCGCCAGGCCCACCTGCGGGGGCGTCGCTTGTTTTGGATTCCTTGTGCGTTTCAGTGTTGAGACTACTACGACATGGCGGGGCGCAGGCGGCAGAGCACCAGGACTGCGGGCTGGCGGCGGTATCGGGCGGCGGCAGCGGCCGCAGGTCCGCCGTCGCGCCGTCCAGCTGCGCGGGCGGCAGCACGTCGCTGGCCAGGCGCAGCGTGGCGGAGCCCGGCACCGGCGCGGGCAGGCCCGGGATGGTGGCGCAGTGCGCCAGCGCGCGCTGGCGGTAGGCCGGCATGCGGTGGCCGGAGAGGACGCGCGCGCGCACGTCGCCTCCGACGGCCGCGGCGGGGACGCCCGCGACCTGCGTGCCGAGCCGTCGCTTGGACCGGAGCGACTTTGCGATAAAGTTCCAGTGCGCGGGCCCGGCGCGCGCACCGCGGGCCAGACGAGCGTGCGGCCAAAGTGAGCGTACGTCGGCAGCAGCGCGGCCGCGGCGCCCGTGACGCCGCCCGCGACGCCGCCGGCCACGCCGGTCACGCCGCCGCCGACGGAGGATGCGGCGCTCGCAGCCAGGCTCTGCAGCTGACCCAGACGGCGCAGCCAGGAGCCGGGCTCCTCCGGGCGCCCGGGCGCCTCCGCCGGCCCTTCGACCAGCGCCTCGACCGCGCCGTCCTCCTCGCTGCTGGCGCCCGCGTCCGCCGCGGCCGGCGGCGGACCGCCCCACCAGCCCTGCGGCCCAGCTCGCGCGTGACCGCTGCGCCTCCTTAATGCAGTACAGGCCCTTAGAATCTGGAACCTCGCCCGTGCCGATAGGCAGGCAGCTCACCTGCAGCGGCAGCCGCCTGCCGAATCGCCGGGCAGGGGCGGCGGCAGCAGGGGGTGCCTCGCCAGCCCTCGCGTCCGCCGGCTGCTCGACGCGTGGCGGCAGGAGGTTGGAGTCCTGCACACTCAGCTCTGGCCTGCTCAGGGAAACAGCCAAGCTGAGGGAGCCAGCAAGTGACAGCGGCGGCTGCCCCACACACCTCAGCAGCTCCAGCGCCCGGCCGCCACAGCCGCCGGGGCAGCTGCCAGGCCCTGCCACCTGCGCCGCCGCCGCCGGCCGGCTGGGCATCTGCGGCCGCGTCCTGCGCCGAGCCGGGCGGCGGCAGCGCCTGCGGCTGGATGGCCAGCTCGGCCCCGGCGGCCGCTGCGTCCGGATTCAGCGCCAGCAGCCGCGGCACCAGGTCCTCTGCGGACCCATGTTTTGCCACCCCTCAGCCTCTCTTCATCGAATTCGACTTCAGGAAATTCCCTACAAACAACTAGACATTGCAAGAGGCTGCCGACCAGCGCTGCGACTCTCGAGTTTCCTCAGGATGGCGCGAACAAACCGGCGCGGCAGGGCTGGCGTTGAATTCAGATCGCAATTCAAATCCCTGAGTGCAATCTACAGGCCTGCGCACCTGGCAGCGTGACGTTCTGGAAGCAGTCTGTCCAGCCGCGGCGGGTCACGGCGGCCGCGAGCGCCGGGTTGCCGATGGCAGGGCTGCCAAAGGTGACGCAGCGGACGGGCGGCCGCGGCCCACCGGCATCAGCGGCCTGCTGCAGCATGCGCAGCGCGCACAGCGTGGCGACCGCGCCGCCCAGCGAGTGGCCTGCAGGGTCGAGGATGACGTTCGCAACACGTCAACGACCCTGAAGGATGCCATCAGTGGTGATGACAGTCAATTTGTTACTGAAAGCGATGCCAATCGCTGCCAATATACAATCGTGAGCAGTGAGAGCAGCATGCCCTTTGGTGGAATGCCAAGACAAGCGTGGTGGCAAGCTGGCTCCCTTGCACCAGCCCGGCACGGATGGCCTGCGTGGCCGATCTGGCTCGCTTCTCATCACACAGGCCTCCGCAGGCTCCATCCCACTCGGCTCCAGACCACCTGGCATTAGCAAGAGAAAGCTGCGCGTGTGGCAGAGACATGCAGTGGGTGCTGCGATGCTCAGGCGGGTGAGTGCAAGGGGGCGCGCCGCAGAGCAGCAGGTCCCGGTTGGTGCGCTGCGCGTGCGCCAGGATCTGCTCAACGGGGATGCGCCGCGCCCGGGCCAGAAAGCCGCGATGCGCCGCAGGCTTCTCCTGCAAGCCCACAGGTCCCCCCACTGAACGCGTGCCATCAACCTCTGTGTTGCTCAGGACACTCGTGAGGGAGGCTGGGACGGACTGCGCTGGGCTCAGTCGCCTGCCAGAGCGGTCGGTGCAGGAAGTCTGCGTCCACCAGCAGGTCTTTCGCCAGCTTGGTGCCCATAAAGGAGACATAGACTGTCCTGGGCGAGGAAGCCACCAGGTACCTGGTTTTGCAGCCATTTGTTCCGAGCCGTCCTGGGTTGCCTCTTGCTGCCAAGATGCACGTACAGCAACCTACTGGCAGCAGCAAGCACACTCCCGGCCTGGCAGGCGCACCTGTGGTGGACGTGCGGCAGCGAGCACTGCATCCCCTGCAACGTCGTCAGCCCAGGCGGCAGCGTCTCCTGGACCGTCCGCATGAACTTCACGGCGCCCTCTGGGCCCATGTCATGCACCTTGTACACGCATTCCGACAGCAGCAGGCTGTCCAGCAGCTCCTGCACGGTGCGGCACCGAACAATGGCACCAGGCATCAGAAGCAAGCATCGGCCGGATGTCCGGAGTGTCTAGGCCTCCAAAGCCTTCAATTCGTTGTTGATTAGCGCGTTTTGCTGTTGTACCTGGACGGAGGCGACGCTGGTCACGCGCAGCGCCTTGCACAGCCGGTCGCGCGCCTCGTCGCTCAGGCTCAGCGGGGTCTCGCGCGCAGGCGCCAGCTGCCAGCGATCTGCCAGCCAGGCCAGCCACTTGACCATGGCCGCTCGCCGCGGGTGTCAACAGTCCCAGATCGCACGGTTTCTGGGCATGAGAGTTGTGCGCATGCATGCCTGCGTTTTGTCGTTTTGTGAATACACAAACTCTCTTCCCTCAATTCACTTTACCGACCACCACCACAATGAGCAGCTAAAAGGACATGGCAGCAGGCGCTGACACCGCGAAGACGCACATCTGCACCGGCTGCGAGTTTCCCATCGCCGTATACGGCCGCCTGCGCCCCTGCCTGCACGCCTTTTGCCTGCAGTGTGCGGCCACGCTCACCAAGTGCGCCATGTACGTGTTCACTCACGCCCTTCTCCCGTTGCCTACCTGGCCGAGAACGCCATCGTCCTCACCTCGTTTCTGCTCCTTTGCAGCTGTCAGGAGGAGGTGGCGCGCATAGAGCGAGTGGCAAAAGAGGACGGACTCTTCATCTCGCCTCTCACGCTGCAGAGCTTCACGAGTGCGCTTCCAGGCCTCGACAATCTGACATGCTTGGCAAGCTTTGCGCTGGCTGTGACACCTGGCGGCTCCTGCAGGCGATGCGGAGATGCAGGAGCACGTAGCAGCCATCCGGAGGCGCATGCACCGCTGATTCACGGCTCTCTGGAGTGTCGACGGTCTTGCAGCTCTCTAACAACTAGGTGGAGATGCCGGGGGGAGACCGGGACCGTGATCGGGACCGCCGAGACAGGGACCGCGATCGCGACTCGCGGCGGCGAGAGGACAGGCATGGCAGACGGAACCGCAGCCGAGAGCGGGACAGCAAACGCTCGAGGAGCCGTTCCAGGAGCGCTGAGCGGCCTGCGCGAGCCAGGTGTGCTCCTCCCCTCTGCACTCTTCTTGCCTTGCCTGGGTTGCTGTGAGCGGTCCTTGTCCACAGCTACTGTGATTGGCCTCGTTTACCTGCCTTGGAAAACCAGTATTGCTGAGCCACCAGTCACCTTTCCCCCAGTAGCCCTCCTCCAGCGGACGAGGAGGAGAAGAAGCGGCAGCGCCTGGCCAAGCTGGCGGCCTGGAAGAGCAAGCAGGGGGTGGCCGGCGGCCAGGCGCAGGCAGCCGCCCCTGCTGCAGCTGCGCCGCCGGAAAAGAAAGAGGAGCCCAAGGCGTGGTGAGCGACACTTCCTACCTTGCTCCAATCACTGCAGGAGCAATCCAAGCAGGGTGGGAGGGAGGCAGGCGGGCTGCGCTGCCTGCAGGCTGCCGTGGGAGGACCCGACCGCCGCCTTCACTGCGGCGCCGCAGCAGCCGGGACCACCGCCGCGCCTGACGCCGATGGAGCCGCCCAAGCCGGCCGAGCCGGTGCACCCTCCCCGTCTCTGCTGCTCCTCTGCTGCTCCTCTGCTGCCTCAAGACGCCATCCACTCGGTTTCCGGCTGCCTGACGTAATCATAAGCCTCATGTTTGCAGCAGCTGTGAGCCTCAAAAACATGCCGCAACTGCATAGCCGCTGCTCAGTGCGGTGTTGGGCCGGGCAAATTATCGAGGACATCAGTGCACCATGAGCCTGCCAGCTTCTTGATGTTGTTCACAGAGCATGATTCTGCTGTTGAATGACAACGTCCAAATTGCTCGAAAACAGGACGACGGCGTCGACCCGCTGGACGCTTTCATGGCCAACGAGGTGAACCCGGAGGTCCGGGCCAAGGAGCAAGAGGAGGCTGAGCGGCGGGCGGCGGAGCTGCGGGAACGCGCGCAGCAGCGAGCGGTGCGGCTGCCCTTGATGCACTGCGCGTTTCGTCGTTTCAGTGGTGGCATGAGATGACTGGCCAGATGCGAGCCTGCGACCAACGTCTTTCGAGTGGCGCATAAAACGGCAAGGCTGGGCTGCGAGCAGAGCAAGGGGCAGCTCGGCAGCAGAGGAGTGCGGCGCGGCTGCAGGAGGGCAAGCTGCCAAAGCTGGACAAGATACTGGAGGAGGACAGCGAGGAGGAGGAGAAGCCCGACGCAGAGGTGCAGGTGCCGGAGCACAAGGTCAAGCTGGTCGTGGGGCCAGGCGGCGAGAAGATCAAGCTCATCCAGCGCAAGTCCAAGTGCCGCCTGCAGGCACGCTCTCCTGCCGGTCCCTGTGCCCGTCGATTGTCGCGGGTGGCGCGCAGCCACTGACGAGCTGTGCTTGTGCGGGGCGGTGCGAAGATCAAGAAGAGCGAGGAGGAGCTGAACAAGGGGTGGCTGGAGAAGAAGTCGTACGCGCTGCCCAAGCCGCGCCAGCCGGGCGACGAGGTGAAGATGGTGACGATCATGCTGTTCGGCAACTCGCGCGAGTGCGAGATCGCGACGCGCATGATCGACGAGGCGGTCGAGAACCGCGAGCAGAAGCAGGCGCAGCGCGAACGCGAGTACGAGAAGAAGCGCGACGCCAAACGGCGCGAGCGGCAGCTGTACCACATGCGCCACACGCGCGACTACGAGGCGCTGGGCATCCCCGTCGGTGAGACCCTGTCCGCGCGCGGCCGTTCCGCTGTTTCGCGGGCCGCCGCCGGGACTTACCGCGCGGCGGCGGCGGCGCGCAGGCGCGTCAAAGGCGGACGCGCGCAAGGCGTTCCGCGAGCTGGCGAAAAAGTGGCACCCGGACAAGCACCCGAACAACAAGGAGGAGGCGCACGCCAAGTTCCAGGCCATCCAGAAGGCGTACGACAGCCTGATGAGCACGGACGAGGAGACGCGCGTCGAGGCGCTGGCGGGCAAATGATGACGCCCGCTGGTTTGCTCGCAATGCTTGCATGCCTTCCATTCATCCTTCAGCCGGCAGGGGCGAGGAGCGTTCGAACTGTAACAATCCAGACACAGCACAACAAGAAGTGATATGCACGACTGAAGTCAGCAGCCATGCCGAGCATAAAAAGCTGTGGTTGGTCGACCTGCTGAGGCCATTTCAAGACCTCCAACAGGAGCCTACCTTACACAATCTGGCAAGAGGCAACTGATGGTCCACGCCCCTCCACTCGCAACGGCAGTATTTGTTGCGCTCGCCCAACAACCACGCCGGCCTCGAAACGAGGGGGTCAGAGCAGGCTCTGCTGTCAAAGCAGTTGCCTCAGGACGTTCTGCCTGCCAGAGCGGCGACTGCGTCCAGCCAAGACTGCACCGCTCGCGCGGAAGGCACAGCGCCCAGGCTCCCAGGCAGGTGCGGCTCAGACGAGCCTGCGCTGCCGGCAGCCCGGCGGCAAGCGCATCTGGGCTGTCATCGAGCGAGCTGCACGGAACCGGCCGCGGCTGCGTGGCCGGCTGTGGCTGCGCGCGAGGCGTCAGCAGGCGCACTGCGAGGCGGCCGATTGCCCGCCGGGTCCCTTGGCCTGCCCGCCCGCGGGCGCCAGGTTGATGTCCACCAGATCCTCCTGCTTGGCCGCTGACAGCGACTCCATGCCGGGCAGCGCGGCCGCGATCTTCCGGAACAGCGCCTGCCAGGCGGGGCGGCGCCACCGCCTCAGCCAGAGACCGCTGCAGGCGGCTGCATGCGCCTTGCTTGCAACCGGTGCTGCGACCGCGCAGCGAGGAGGCAGCATCACGGACGCCAGTGCCGGTCGCCTTGCCGGCTTTGTTGCCCGCCGGCTGGCTCATCATTCAGGTGCGTGCCGCGGTTCTTTTGCAGGGCACTGGCATGTGAGGAGGCTCGGCTCGCCTTGATGTTGAAGCCGGCCTTTGCGCTCGTCTCGATGAACATGACGTTGAATTCCCGCGCCTTTGCATCGCCCTCTTCGATCGACACCTGCCTGCAGCACGCGCCGCCGAGCCGCCCCCCTCAGCCGCCTGCTGCGGCATGACAGACAGCGCCGCTGCTGACAGTCATGCTGCTCCACCAGTCTGCTAGCAGACGCCTGGCCTCACTTTCACATGAGAGCCCTGGCTCCCAGGCATCACAGTCACCAAGCTGACGTCCTGTCGATTGGCCGGCAGTCTGTGTGGCAAGGCTCCAACGTCTGGCCGGGCTGCTGCAGGCGGAGCGCACGAGGTGAAGGGGCACACTGACCCAGGTGCTAGGCGAGATGCCTCGCCACAGGGAATGGAAATGACGAAGGCGGGTTCGGCGTTCCCTCCGACAGGAAGGCTCGGTCTTTGAATCTGAGAGCGCTAGCATGCCTCCCAGAAGTGCAGCCAAGCGCCAGCAGGTCAGGCTTGCTGGTCGCGTGGGTCGTGTCCAACGGTGAGGAGGGCGAGAGGGGCACCGCTTGTCGACGAGGTCGGTCTTGTTGCCGACCAGGACGATAATCACGTCGCTGCCGCGCTCAGTGCGCACCTCCTCTATCCACCGGGCCGTGTTTATGAAGGACTGTCGGTCTGCAGCCAAGTCCACCGTCCAGTGAGCCTTCACCGGCTCCGAGGCGGGAGTCGCGTGCGAATCGGCCTCTGACGAGGGCTTGGGTTGTGAGGAGTGGGCGAGGGTGGCGCACTGGACACGTCGAAAACGACGACCGCGACGGAGGAGTCACGGATGTAGCTCGGGATCAGGCTCCTGAACCGCTCCTGCCCCGCCGTGTCCCTGCACGCAGCCCGCGCTGCTGTTGGGCGCCTGCCGCCGACTGAGGGGCTGCGTGGCCAGCATGGATCGGTCAGGCGGCAGGGGCCGCACCAGAGCTGCAGCCGGACCGTCCTATCCTCTAGGTACATCGTCTTTGAGAGAAAGTCGATGCCAATCGTCGCCTGCAAGTCATAGCGGCAGATGCTTGATCAGACCGTCCAGGCCTGCCTCGCTCGCTAAGCGTGCGAAAAGAGAGTGTAGCAGCGCAGTCAGCCCGGCAATGAACGGCCAGCTGCTGCCGGGACTTGCCTGATAGGTGTTGTCGAACTTGTCGTACATGAAACGCGTGATGATGCTGGTCTTTCCGACCGACTGGTCGCCCAAAAACACCTGCGGCCGCCCACCCCTCGCTGAGTCAGCAAGGGCGGCACGATGGGCTCCCCAGATGTCGATGCAAAGTCGCCCAAGGCGCACCAGCTTGTACTTGGCCAGCGGCGACACCGTGGCACCCGCCATGCCTGCGCAGGCCCCCGGTGCCCGCTCCCTAGCGCGGTCAGCCGGCTGCGGGCGGCGCAGGCAGGCGCTCGAAGATTAGCAAAGTGTGTCCGGCCCCCTCCTCGATTCACAGCCCCAGCTTGCTCTGCATGGAGCGCGCGAGCTGCATGAACGCGTTCGGAGGTCGTAGAGCGTAAAGCCTCGGCAAGCACGCAACTGGCCTGAATTCTAGTGACCACCCTGGCCCTCAGTCCTTGCAGGCGCGCCAAGCCGTTCATCAACTGCGATCGCGGGCTGGAGAGATAGCTGCAGTGGGGCTGCAAGTGAATCCGCAAGAGCAAGGGGAGACCAGCAGCGGCGAACAAAGATGTCGCAGCCGCAGGTAGGTCAGGACGGCAAGTTCCGGATGGTAATCGAGGAGCGGTACAAGAAGATCGGTGGCGTGCGGCGGGAAGCCAAATTCTTCGCCATTCTTGCCGTGCGCTGCCCCTCTTGCCGTTTGACTTCCGTCCATGAACTTGTTGCATGCACGTCTGCTGCAGGGCACTCAACTGCCCGGCTTGGACGCGCAGGGAACATATGGGCTGGTCAAATTGGCACTCACTACGCTGCCGGCACTGCTGGACGGTATTCCTGCAGCTCTCATCACAGTGTTGCTGCCTGCGCAGCCACTGATGGCCAACTGATGGCCGGTAGTTGGCCGACTCCCTCGCAGGCCAGGCGATCGACCAAGCATACGCTGCCAGTGTGTACGCCGTCATCCTGGCCTTCGTTCTGTACAACTTTGGTGCGTCTCTGCTCCAAACGCTTCCCAACCTTGCTGAGCCTCCCAGCGGCTGACGGCCGGCCCGTGCTGCAGCCTCCGGCGGCGGAAAGCCGCACAAAGAAATCAGACTGCTGCTCTGGCTCTACGTGCCGATCGCAGCGGCGCTGGGGACCAAGGCACGCGCCTCTCGTGCTTGCCAAGCAACACCCGGCTGTCCCAGCTCTGTGCCCGGCTGCCTGCAAACAGTCAAACACTGGTCACAGCACTGCTCGTGCACTTTGCAGGCGCTGCTGGATGCGTGGCACAACCCAGTTGCGCGGCAGCTGCTGCTGACGCCGCGGCTGCCGACACGCTCGCCATACGACCCGACACTGGCCAGGCTGCTGGCCAGGCTGATAAAAATCCCCGCCGGTGCGTGAGGCTGCCGCCGCCGCCTTGCGCCTCACTCAGACCCGCCTCAGGGTGCTCACAACGGAGCTGCAGCCACCTGCTGTCCCCGATAGAACGCCAGCAGCAGCACATGCACCTGCGGAAGGGCTTGCCAGTGCCGTCTGCGTGCCCCTGGAGAATGTTTGGAGAGCCAGCGGTCCCCTGCGCTCTCTTCCAGACTTTCAGGAAGCTGCCAGGAAGCTGCTGCGAGTCACACCGCCACCGCACGCGCAGACTCGGCCGACAATGATGTGGACGGCATCAACCTCGTGCTGAACGCGCTCGGCGCTTTTGGCCACCTGGCAGCCGCGGCCGCCAACGTCAAGTACCTGCAGCTCAAGCGGCAGGCGGCCAAGGCCAAGCCGGCCGGCAGCAAGGCCGCCTGAGCGACCACGGTAGGTGGGCAGTGCCATGGCTGGGAAGCTCCCATGCTGCGTTGCTGGGTGCTGACTTGAAGCCTGGCAAGCAGGCTGGTTGCTGCCGCCCGAGCGCGTGTGCCACGCATACCTGGCCCCAGCGTGCAGAAAGGCAGCCCTGCGGCCTGCCACTGCCAGCAGGAATGTGGGGCTGCGAGGGTGCCAGGGACTGCCGTTGAGAGCGCGTCCGAGAGGTGTGTGCGGAGCAGAGCCGGCTGGATAGCAGCTGGTGGCAAGTGTGCCTTTTCGCCTGAAGTGGACTGCATGGAGGCGACAGTGCCATGCCTGTCCGCGTGCCCTGCTGCTCGAGCTTGTGAGACCTGGGGCAGTGCGTGCTGCGTTTCAACCACCGCCTTGGTTTTTCCAGCCGACTCGTTCGTTGTGAGGCACCGTCCACTGCTCAAGGGCACTCACGCCGGCGGCAGCAGCAGCAAGTGTCTCCGCAGCACTGCCAAGCCGGCCGCAGGCTCGGGCCCCGCAGGCTGCTCACCGTCAGGCACCCCCGCCGGCCAGGCCGCCTCTGCATCCTCCAGCGCCGCCTCCACCAGAGGATGCAGCGGCGGGCGCTGCCTCAGCCGCCTGGCCAGCGACGCCAGCAGGCCGCCGATTGCAGCTGCGTCCGCCGGCAAGGGCGCTCCGGCGGCCGCCAGCAGCGCCAGCAGGCAGCAGTGAACGCGCAGGAAGGGCTCCGGCGCAAAGGTCGGCCCGCCCAGCCCGGCCAGACTGCTGGGCAGCGCCTCCAAAAACGCGAGCGCCTCCTGCAGCCAGCCACCGCCCGTCAGCAGCTGTTCAGGGCACGACTGCCGAGCCAGGTGGCGGCAGAGCGGTGCAGGAGCGGAGGCAGCTGTGCATGCGGCTCAAAAGCAAGGGGGCAGCCATCAGGCCAGATCCAGTCACTGGGGCTCACGCAGCTGCAGTGAGCAGATGTGGAGCGGCGTCAGAGCTCGCTGCCTTTCAGGGACAGGACGGGACGGCCCCCACCCGCAGCGTCTGCTCCAGCCAGTCGGCGGCCTGGCGAGCCAGCCCCGCTTCGAGTCCCGGTGCGCGCAGCAGCCCCGCCAGCTGCAGCGCCGCATGCTGCGCCATCAGCAGCGGCTCCTCGTGCTGGTTGTCCTTCTCGCGGGCAAACAGCGGGTTGCGGCCGTCCGCCGTCGCACCGCCGCCGCCGCCGGGCCTGCAGCAGCAGCAGCAGTTCGCTGGACTGGAGGTTCCCTGGCCGTTCCACCACTTCCGCCCAGATCAGAAGCACAACCTCGTTCACAGTCGCTGCAGACCCCAAACCACACGGAGTGCTTCAGAGAGCTATTGGACTGGGATATCAGTGGAGCGGCTGAGCCGCCTCCGCTTTTTGTGCATCAAATGCGTTTCCGCATGCCTCGTTTCAAAGTTGAGGCAGCCTGGGTTTGCCAGGCAGGCCTCACCCAAACACGCCTGCACCAGCGCGCTCCTGACCACGGCAGCTTGGCAGTCTGACAAAGGGGCGCGCCTGTGGATGAGGCCCAGCAGCAGCTGCAGATGCGCCGGCTCCCCAGCAAAGCGCGCCGTCAGCGTGGCAAAGACCTGCCGCTGCACGTGGCTCACAGTCGCTGCGGCGCAGGCTTCGCCACCGATCGCAGGCAGCGCGCTGCCCAAGCTGGCCGCCGCCGCCGCCCTGACTTCGGCGCTCTCGTCCTCTGTCAGGGCCAGCATCGCGCCCCAGGCCGCCACGGCCGCGCCCGCGTCGCTGCCGGCCGCCGCCAGCAGGCCTGCGGGGCAGGCTGAGCGAGCGCTTAGGGAGCCGGCAGCTTTGGCGCGCTCTGCTTGCTTGATGCCTGCCTGTCTCTTGTGCCTGCGAAAATTACTGGCCTGGGCGGCTGAAAATATCTCTCAGTGAGAAGGGCCCTCCTAACTCGCTCTTCGGGTTGCCAACGGCACCAATCGCAACTTTGTAACGCGGGTTCGCCATGCAGCCAGAGATTCCCTCTCAGCAGGAAGGCCAGACTCTGGCAGCGGCAGCAGCGGTGGCGGAAGCAGCGCGCCTGAGGCGTGCAGCGCGGCTTGGGCCACCAGCCGAGTGGAGGGCAGCTCTGCCGGCCGCGCAGCTTCCGCTATGGCCTCCAGGAAGGGCGCAGCCAGCTGCAGGCCGCTCCCTGGTCCGGGGGCAGCTGCCGCCGCGAGGCAAGCCCGCCGCTGCAGAGCTGCCATGCTGCGCAGCACACCCTCGCGCACAGCAGGGCTGCGAGCCTCGACCAGCAGCCGCTGCAGATGCTGCCACTCTGCTGCCAGCCCGCTGCTGTCGCCGCCGCAGCCGCCGCCGCTGCCACCCGCCGCATCGGCGGGCAGGTGCGCTGCCAGGCACTGCGCCAGGCGCTCCTCCTCACTGCCCGGGGCGACCAGGCAGCGCTGCAGCGCCGGCCGCAGGCTGGCACTGTCCTGCAGGGCGCCTGCGGGCGGCAGAATTGCGGCCTGAGCTGCTGCAGCCAGCAGCCAAAGAGCAGGCTGGCAGGCAGGCAAAGGACCCTGCACCGTCTGTGTTGTGTGTCAGGGGTGCCGAATGCTGAAGAGAGGCACCACAAGGCAGGCGATGATTGGGCGTGTGGCGAGGTGGTTTTGCCAGGCTGGCAGCGAGCAGCGAGGCGGCGCACCTCTGCCCGCCGCCTGCAGCAGCGCGCGCAGCGCCGCCAGCCTGGCGTCGCCGTCGTCCGAGCCCAGCAGCCCGCCCAGCAGCCGGCTGCTGCCTGCTCCGGAGCCGTCGGCGGCCTCACAAGCCAGCAGCGCGTCCACGGCCGACTCGGCCAGCACCGGCCGCATGGCAGCCCACCGCAGCCGCGCCGCCTCGCCGCCGGGAGGCTCTCTGCTCTGGAGAGCCCCCACTGCGGCCCGCCTCAGAGCGGCCGCCGGCTCGGCGCCGGGCTTGCAGGCGAGCAGCTGCCGCCCGAGCTCCAGCCGCTCCGCCGCCAGCGCCGGGCAGCGCTCGGGCGCGCAGGCTGCGGCGCGCGCGGCGGCCGCGAGCTGCGGCGGCAGCTGCTGCGCCTCCGCCAGGCTCGCGGCCAGCGCGCGCATCTGCAGCAGCGCGCCGTGCGCCTGCGGCAGGGCAGGCGGCGGCGGCTTCAGAGCCCGAGTCCAAGCCGCTGGCAGCTGCTGCTGCACACACGAGTCTGGCTTGCTGCCGCGGGGCCTGCTGTGGGCTCTGCTCGCCTCGTTGTGTGGCCGTCCCGGCTGCGCCTCGGCCGCCAGCAGCCGCTGCAGCTCCGCCTGGGCCGCGCGCGGCGGCAGCAGCGCGGCCAGCGCCTTGGCAGCCACCTGCCGCAGCGCCATGGGCGCGGCGCCGCAGCAGCGCTGCACCGCCGGCTTGAGCAGCGCCGGGTCGTGCGCCGCAGCCGCGCCTTCCGGCGGCCACAGCGGCGCCCTGCGCCAGGCCCCGGGCAGCACCTCACGCGAGCCCCGCCAAGTCCAAAAGCAGCTGCTGAGCAGCCGCCGCACAGCTGGCAGAGCGCAGCTACAAAGCTCTGCTTCTCGCCGCGGGACGGACGCCGCTGTCAGCCGGAGTCCTCGACCGACAGAGGCAGCTCTGGCCGGCAGCCGCACTAGCGAGCTCGCAGGCGTCGCTTGCCCGCGGCAGTCCTTCGGGCAGCAGGGTGGTGCCGCACTTGAGGCGCGCCAGCAGGGCCAGCGCCGGGAACAGCGTCGGCGGCGGCGCCCCGCCCTCTGCAGCCG
>BHFV01000508.1:0-22456 GCA_003568905.1 Trebouxiophyceae sp. KSI-1
CCCCCCCCCCCCCCCCCCCCCCCCCCCCAGCGCCAGAGGCAAATTCAGCGGTGCATTTGGGCATGCTGGCTGTGAGAGCTGCCTCACCATACCTCAAGTTACTTCGTGTGCCGCAAAAGTCTGAGGCGCAAGAAGCGCGAAGAAAGGGATAAGATGCAAACAAGCAACCGCAATTCAAGCAGACAGGGATCAGCCGCCGCAGCCTCGAGCAGCAGCCATCAGTCTGCAGCAGGTGGCCTGCTGCGGTCAGGCTTTCAGCCACTCGGAGCCGTCGGGGAACGGATCCAGCGCAGTGGGCTCGTTGTCGACCCAGAAGCGCTCCGCAGCCAGCATGCGGGGCAGCTTGTCCGGGTGCGAGTTGATGTGCAGCATGACGGGCCGCTGCTGCCGCAGGCGTGGGTCGTGCCGGACCTGCAAGCCAGGCCGCAGCATGTCTCACTGCGCCTGGCATGCAAGTTGAGGCTTTGCGTGTCATTCTCGCGCATGCGCGGCCTCCTGGACCCGTGTCTTCCGCCGCGCTGAGCGAGAGCCGCCAAGAGAAGCTGTATCTGAAGCAACCAAGCCCCGACCAATCACCACTCCCCACAGCCGGGCGGCCTGCCTCTCTCAAGAGCCGATGGGCATGGCCATGATCGCCGAGTCATCGCCCTTCACCCAGAAGGCCTCCGCGGCGGCCATGCGCTCCGCCTTGTTGGAATGGTAGTTGACATGCAGCGTGACCGGCAGTTTGCTGCGCAGCACCGGGTCGTGCCGCACCTGCGGGCGGCGGGCAGGCAGGCGGTTCAGCCTCTGCCAGGGAGGATATGTGAGGGAGGCATGCATGCCTCGCCAGCAGCGCCCCACAGTATGTCATGCGAGGGCAGGTGCCGAGAGGAGGAGGGCGTGATCACAACCACAGGTGCAGGGGCGGCATGCAGCTCGGGTGCGCTCTTGCGGGCGCGCGCAGCTGTGGGAGGCGCATGGGGCACACCGGTTGCCCCGACTGGGGGCATGGCGGGCAGGGGGGGCGCGCCTGCTTGAAGAGGACCTTGGAGTTCATGAAGCGGTAATAGTCCATGACTCGCCGCGTGACAGCCGGGTCCCGGTACTCGTTGTGGCTGGGGAAGAAGATGACCTGGCGGCGCACACATGCCCGGCTTTTCATCTCTATCTGGTGCAGCATCAATGTCACTGCTTGTCTGCATTCGTGGCTGCGAAACTCTGTCACTGTCGGTGCTGATGGCACCTGGCACGGCCGCAGGCTCTCCAAGCAGCCGGCGGGGCCTGGGGTAGCAGGCAAGCCGCATCTGCTGCAGCTTGCACAAGCGATTCGCCCAAGCCCCAGGTGGCCACTGCCGCAAGACAAGCTGCCAGTTGCCGGCAGCGCTTGCAAGGACCCGGCGCTAGTCCCTTCAGGCGCATGGCAACCCCCAGGACACAAAGCTGAGCTGGCCCTGGGAGAGGGGGGAAGGGGTGCCTCGTTGAAGATGGCCTGGTCCCAGCCGGCCTCCGTCTCGATGCGGTGCATCACCCGCTGCAGCAGGTCGAGCGCGGCCGGCGTCGGCCGGATGTAGAAGAGGCCCGAGTTGAAGCAGAAGACGCGCATCGAGTGCGCGTAGCGCGCCCAGCCCATGGCCGGGTCGTCCGCCACGTCGTTGTAGCCTGCAGGCGGCCACGAGGGTGAGCGCCGTCTCACTGTGGATCGGGTGACGGGCGGCATCGGAACGGGAGGCTGGCGCCGACAAGACTCAGCACTCTGGGCCCGGGAAGGCCCAAGCTGGCGTGGCGGCGGCGGCACTGAGGCGGCTGCGGCTGGCGCAAACGGGCAGCGGCCGCACGCTGCAGAGCACAGGAGCAGGAGCGCAGCGCAAGGCGTGCAGAGCTGCCGATGCGTCGCCGGCGGCCTCACTGACAGGCAGTGGCTTCCAGTGGGCTTGGAGTCTGGGCAGTATGATGTGCCACGCGTTGCAGGCGAGCCGCTGAAACAGGCAGGGGTGGGTTGCAGGGGTGCGGTGCAGCAATGGGATCGGCCAGCAGGACGGCGGCGGACGCGGCAGGCAGCGGCCGTCCCTCAGGGCTGCAGACCGAGCCTGAGAGCAGTCCCTGGCTGAGCTGTGGGGTGGCCGCACCGTAGGCGGTCGCGTTGTCCCAGCCGTCGCTCATCGCCTCGACGTCGCTGTCGCCGATGATGTGGGGGAAGGGGTCCTGGAAGACGAGGATGTCGACGTCCGACAGCAGCACTGCGTAGCCGAGCTTGAGGAAGCGCTGCAGGATCGCAAACTTGAGGCCCGAGACGGCGTGGTTGCTGCCGACGTCCTTCTGGCTCTCGCTGATCTGCAAGGGACATGCGGGTGGTGGCCAGGTCAGACCGGCTGCGTGCTGCAGCCCAGCGGGGCGCTCGGCGGCTTTGCTGGAGAGCCAAGGTGGCACAGCCCTTGAGGAGGGCAAGAGGATCTCTGGGATTGGGCCCTGGAGCAAGCAGGTCACAACACAGCCCCGTCTGGCGAGCAGCCCGCCCATGAACTGCCCACCCAACCCGGCGCTCCGCCGCCCGCCCTCATGCCTCGCCCGCCTGGCTGGCCGATGCGGCCGCCCTGCACAGCGGCGCGCCTGCAGCGTCATGACGATGGAGGGGAAGCCCTGGTCGTCCGCAAAGCGCTTGGTGTCCTCGTCCAGCGCCACGAGCAGCGCGTTGCTGACGCCCGCACGCTGCACGTTGCGCATCCACGTGTCCAGCATCGAGCCCTTGCCGGCGTAGTTGCGGTTGCTGATGGCCACCAGCACCTTGTTGTCCTTGCCGACCTGCAGACAAAGCGGAGGCTCCCACTCAAAGGCCCAACACGCGCCTGGGCAGCGAGCCCGGACTGCCAGTGGGGGGCGGCTACGCTGCGATCTGCCGTTCAGCATGCAGCAGCCTGGCCGGGAGTGCAATCTCAGGAGGGCTTTGCGCTCGCATGCGCATCTTGCACGCAAGTTGGCTCCTTGCGCGGTGGAGCGTCGCTTGCCACAGCTGCGCTGCTGGCGGCTTTATCAGGGGCTGACATCCAAGGCAAAACCAGCTGGACTCGGCCTAGATGGGCAGCCTGACGGCTGGGCGCCCTGACCTTGCGCAGCAGCGCCGCGAGCTCGGGGTCCTCTGCGTCCCGCTCCGCGCTGGGCAGCCAGGGCGTGTGCCTGTCGCCAGCTGCAGCCACAGCTGCGCCTGCAGAGGCGCCTGCTCCCTCCGCCTTCTGGTTCTGCGTTGCGGTGGCGAACCGATCAGACGTGGCTGAGATGGCTCGCGTCGAGTCGTCCGGGCGCCCGAGCCCCCCTCCGGCCTAAGCAATCTGGGCAGCAGATTCTAGCACGTCCCTACAGTAGCTTTCAGTTACAGAGCTTCCATCTGCGTCAGATTCTGGCCACATACATCAGCGTGCAGCAGCGCACAAAGGATTTGGGAGGGCCGCACCAGCCCCTCCACCTCCGCCTGCAGCAGTTGCAGCTTCTGCGCGGCGGCCGCTGCCTCCTTCTCCGCCTTCGTGACCCTCTCCTCGGCAGCCTGGGCAGCCGCTTTTGCTGCCTTTTCTGCCGCTTGGGCCAGCACCACGCTGCCGCTCAGATCCTTGAGCTGACCCTGCAGGTCCCAGCACACGGCCCTCATGCTCCGCCTTCAATGCCCAACAGTGAACATGCCCAACCTTGGAAGGGAGTGTTCATGCTTGAAGGCGCACCTGGACTTTTGAGCGCTCCGCGTCAGCCTCCGTCTGCATCTGCTCTGCCAGCTCGCGCCGCTGCCGCTCCTCCGTGGCAGCCGACTCCTACAGAGACACGAACAATATTCACATGATGATTCGAGGCTGGCGTGTAGAATGTGCCAGGGAGGTGCACGTCGTAGGGGCTGCACGGGCTGCACGAGGCAGGGAGGGGCACACATGATACCGCAGCTCGCCCTGCAGCTCCGCCTGCACCCGGTTGAGCTTGGTGCTATGGTAGAAAACGGCCAGCGACAGAACCAGGCCGACCGCCACGCCCACCAGCGCGGCCTGTGCTACGGCGCTGGGCACGCTGCCCGGTGCCTTCTTGTTGCCTTTCATCATTGATCCCGCGGCCCCGCCGCCCCGCTGGGCTTGCGACTAGGTCCAGAACAAATGAAAGAGCAGGAATCGATCGATCGCGCTCCTTACGCCGCGCCAATTCGTCCGATCAGACGCAATCGGAAACGCTCACAAAGGCGCTTTGGCGGCAGGGTGGCCCAGCGCCCAGAGCTTTGCCATGGGCGCCACCCAGGCCTCAGGAGGAATGCGTTTTGATCCGCAGGCGCTCTGGGCACTGTTGACAAGTGGCAATGACCGGAAATGCACTCAGCAGCGGGCGTAAAGGCTGCGCAAGCAGGGCGCGGAGGAGCGCGGTGTCGACGTGCTGATCGTTGTGGGATGTTTCTCGCAATCTTGTCAGCTTCTGGCCAGACTGCCTGACACGACCCTAAATGCTGAGCCAGCATGCCTCCGCATTACAGAACAGATCATCTCCAGCATACCAGCCGGTGTCTCCTCGAGCCAAGACCCCTCACAATGGATCGTATTCAGGTAGATCTGGCGGCCACGCATCGATGAGGAACTGCACGAGGCCGGCGCAGCCACAGACCGTCTGCTGCACCATGCGGTTCCACTCGCTGCTGCCCTGCTTCAGACTCGGGCTCGTGATCTCAGTGGCCTCCCGCGCCTCGGCCAGCGCAGGCGCCAGGATCTGGCGCAGCTCTGGCTCCAGCACGGCAGAGCCGCCAGTGCGCAGCAGGCTGGCCTGGCCCAGGTAGCACCGGAAGTCACTCAGCAGCGCCACCTGCAGTTTCACACCACAGCCCTCCTCAGGCAGGCTCCTGTGCAGCTTGGCTGTGCTTGCCTTGCCCCTGCTTGCTGCATGCAGCAGCATGCCTTGCCAACCCCAGAGTGGGAGAAAGAGCCACTGGACAGCCCGAGGCAGAGCAACGAGACACACCGTCGACATGGCCTGCGTGCAGTCGGGCACGCCCTCGCACAGCATCTCTCGCAGCCGCTCCCGTGTCTGCACATCTGCGGCCACGACCAGCTCGTTCCTGCAGAGGCACATGCTCCTTCATCAGCCGCTGGCTCCCACCAGCCACAACCATGTACAGGAGTGATGCAAGTCCAAAAAAGGAGCACCTGTCGAGGTCCTCCACTTCGAATCGCTCGCCCGGCCGGCTGAACAGCTTGGGCGATATCTTGAGCAGGCCGGCCTGCGCCATCAGGCCCGCAGAGGTGGCCAGGTCGGCGGGTTGCCCCGTCGCGTCCACCCCGGCCGTGTTGGAATACAGGGCTCTGCCGAAGCCATTCCAAGAGGCGATGCGGTCGAAGAGGCCGGCTGCTACGCGGGCGCGCACTGTGTCCGACCTGTGGTGGTGCACCGAGTCCATAAGGCTCAGACTGTCCAGCCAGTGTTTTCATACCAACCGGCAGGTTGAGGAGGGGCGGCTGGAGAGACGGCAGTACCTGTCCACAAAGATGATGCTGCAGTGGTAGCGCTCCCAAGAGACGGGAGGCAGCCTGCAGTCCACATCAAGCTGTCAGAGAAACGGTTTTTGGCACCCAGCGGGGATGGCATGGCTCTAGCAAAGGACCGCTCACCCCTCCGCGACGGCTTTCCTGTATCGCGAATATCTATAGTATTGGCGCCACTTGTGCGTGGCATTCCGCGGTGGCCCACTCGCCTCGCATCTGATGGTGAAAAAGCACCTGCGCGGGCGGGTGCGAGTCTGAAAGAGCGTTGGGCTGGGCGCAGGGTTGCGGCTCGAGCTGCTCGCGAGGCCGCCTCTGTTCGGCAGCATGGCTGCGACTGCTTGTGGTACGCGGCACGCGCCAGGCAAGTCTTGCTTTAAAGCGTTACTTGAATTGGATGGCGGGCTACCGCCCAGAGGTGTGAAAGGACGACAACCTTAGCTGTGATGAACCCCTCCTGCTGTGATGAACCCCTCCTGCTGTGCTGAACGACATCTCCAGCGTGCTCTGGCTCTGGAGGAGGACATCGGTAGCAATTGAATGTGTGAGGAGGAATGTGGAGGATAGCTCCTGTCAGCTGCAGGCAGCTTTCCAGCACATTCTGCTTCCTACTGCAGCCTTGAATCAAAAGTTCCCCTGGAAAGATTGAACTAGCTCAGCTTCAGCAGGGTGAGCTCGAAGCTGGATTGCGCCGCAGAGCAGAGCAGACCTGGACGTCCCAGTGCCACTGCACCCTGCTTATGTCATCGAGACATTGCCGCTGTTGCCTGGAATTGCAGCGCTGGCACGGCAGCAGCTGGTGGTGTGTGACTTCATGGCCCGAGTACCTGTGGAACCGGAAAAGATGCACCATCTTGCTTCGATTGCAGCGGAAACGGAGCGACAAGGCGCCCACTCTTTCAGTGCACCACATCTGCCCTGAGAATGGCAACGTAGTCTCTCATTCAGGTGTCCATGCTGCAGCTAACAAGCATGCAACTAGTATCAGGGTCACCCCTCACCTCAAACTACTCTGAGTTGCGACTGTACACTGTACACACGTGCGACCAATCCTGCAGAAGCTGGTCCGTTGATTCGACAGCGGGCGATGAGCTGAACTCTAGTTCTGAGAGGCTGGCTGGGATCCCCAATGGCGTCCAGCGGCGCTCGATGGCTGGCGCTGGCGATGGCGCTGGTGGTTTGCTGTGGCGCGTCGGAGGTTGACATTTCCGGATCCGATCAGGTGCGGCTCGCAGCGATCGCGATCGGCCATGCCGCTTGCTTGCACTCCTTCAAGACGCTCTGATCAGCGCGTACAAGCACGCACAAAGATGAGCGCTGACCCTCGGTATGCCGTGCGCAGGTGAAAGAGCTGTTAGCTGCGCAGCAGCGTGCTGCAGATGGCGTCGTCCATCTGGACCCAGGCAATTTCAACAAGTACGTCAGCGGCAAGCGACGCGCCTTTTCGCTGTTCGTGTTCCTGACAGCGGAGCACCTGATGGACAAGCCCGGGCTGGGCCTGACGGAGATGCGGCGCGAGTTTGGCTACCTGGCCAAGGCATACAAGCAGCAGGTGGCGCGTGGTGAGGCGGCGCAGCCGGGGTCGCTCTTCTTCGTGGACATCGAATTCAAGGAGAGCCAGGAGGCGCGCTTCCGCCTCTACGCCGCTTTGCCGAGTGCAGCGTCCCTGACGGTGGACTGACGTCCGCTCTCGGCGGCTACGCAGCTCTTCCAGCGGCTGCAAGTCACCTCGCTGCCGGGCGTCTTCATCATCCAGGCTTCCACCTCGGCCGAGCGGGAGCGGCTCAAGATCAAGGGAGACGACACGCTCAAGCCGGACACCTACGACCGCTTCCCCTGGACGGCCGAGGAGTTTGACTCCTTCCTGTCCGAGCGCATCGGGATAACGATCGGCAAGGCAAGGCTCCTGATACAGCCTGCATGGCAACTGCTCAGTACCAGCCCAGGAGCGTATGCTTGCATGCGCGGCTCTTGTAATCCGGAACCCGATGGGCCCTTGGGTCGCCTGGGCCAGAGCTTGCAGCGCTTGTCAAGTCCTGCTGCCTGAGCCCCAGCCGCCCTGGCAGGTCGAGCGGCCGTCGCTGCTGAAGAGCCCCCTCTTCCCGGTCCTGGCCCTGGCCGGCCTTTCGGGCGCTGCGTACGCCGGCTACCAGGTCTACTACAGCCGATTCGTGCGCAACCTGTGGCTGTGGACAGCCGGCGCAATCGCAGTCCACTGGTGGGCTCCCTTTGACATCGATACGAGCTGTCACATTTGGGGTGGGGGGGGAGCTGTCATGAGGTGGAGTGCAGAATGGCGACACCTGCATCCCGCCAGCCAAGTGCGGGTTGCACATGCCTGGCATGCCTCCACTGGGGCCCTGCTTGCCAGAGCAGCTCCCGTCCAGCCGCGCGGCCACCCTCCATGTCCTTCCCGCATCTTTCCTGGCTGGCGCTCCGCTGCTTTGCTCAGGATGTAACTCACGCACTCCCGCCCGCCGACCCGCAGGTTCTCCGTCTCGGGCGGCATGTTCAACATCATCCGAGGCATGCCGCTGTACGTGCTCACCCAGCAGGGGCCGCAGTACTTCATGCCGCCGGGCCAGGGCGGCGGCCAGCTGGGCGGCGAGGGCTTCATCGGCGGCACCGGCTACCTGCTGGTCGGCCTGAGCGTGAGCGGCCTCACTCTGCTGCCTGGCCTGGCGCCCTCGCTGGGCCTCGACAGGCGGCGCCTGCGCTGGGCCGCCTTCTTCCTGGTGGCCCTCGGCGCCTGGGCCTTCACGCGGACGGTCGGGCTCTACCGCTGGAAGACCGGCTACCGCTGGCGCACCTACTTCAGCGGCTGGCACGCCTGAGGCGCTGCCTGCGCGAGTCACAGCTTCTGCCCAAGGGGCGGCTGCCTCCTGGACGTCAGTGACTTGGGGCTCGAACAGATCATGACCTGCCTGGCTGCCTTGCTCGGCGCATTCGTGTCGGCCCGTGCCCCTTGCAATTCGTCAGGCTTGGACGCAGCCAGCTGCAGCAGGCTCGGGCTGGACGGCTTGCTCAAACTTTTGTTTCACCCTCTCACCTTAGCCTGGCTCGCACAGGCTGCAACGACGCACATCCCTGCGTGCCTTGCAAGCGCCAGGCAGCCACAAGCACGCTGCTCCCGCCTGCTGCTGCTCCATCCGCTGCTCATGTCCGCTCCAGGCAACACACCGGCCTCCCACAGGCTCCACTGCGGACATCAGGCAGCAGCTTCAGCCGCTGCCGTTGCGCTCTCCGTCGGCTGCTGCTGCTCCCCATCCGATGCTGCCGCAGCGGCTGCTGCTGCTGCTGCCACCGGTGCTACAGCCGCCGCCTCAGCACCCTGCAGCATTCAGGAAAAGGAGCTGAAACTCCCTGACAGCCACAGACCCAGACCGGTTTGCCAAAAACACCCCGAAGGCGGCAATCCGGGTCAGCACATCCAGCAGAAGCCGGCCAGCCTTGCTGCAGGGCACGACACAAGCACCAGCCAGGAGCGCGGAGGCGCACTGCAGGCGGCGGCAGCTGCCAGGCAGTCCGCAGGTGCGCAAACACCCTGTCCAGCAGCGCGGCGGCCGCCTCGGCGTCGGCGCCCGGCCCCGCAAAGTGGCGGGCCAGCGAGAGGCGCGTCTTGGCCAGGTGGCTCAGCCGGCCGCCGTGCGGCTGCCCGTCCTGCAGCAGCCGGAAGGCGCGCCACTCCTGCGGGCGGCACAACGACGAATGATATAAGAATTATCACTTTGAGAGGTCGAAATGATGTTATCTCACGCTCCTGCAGGCGCATGCAAATAACAGGCTGTGCGTGCGAGTAACAAGCTGAGCGGTCAGGAAAGAAGATGCCCCCGGCCGGGGCAGCGCCCGAGCCAGCTGCCAGGTGCGGCTCCACAGCCAAGGGTTGTGCTGTGAGGCAGTGAGCATGGCAGCTGGGGAGCAGCGAGCCTTGGTCAGCTCGATGCGGTCCGGGTCGCCTGCCGCGCCGCTGACGCACTCCGCCAGCGCCCGCTCCAGCTCAGCGCTCGGCTGCGCGGGAAGCGGCGGCGTCGCGAGCCGCACGCGGAAGGGCAGCAGCTGCTGGCCGCGGCTCTGGGCCACAAACCAGGAGATGGTGGACGCCTGCGCGGGGCAGCGGGCGGCGCTCAGCTCAAGCAGTGGCGTGGCTTCTCTCGACAGCAGTGGCCGCAGTCTGCATCTGGGCCATGTGCGCTGCTCGAGGTGCAGCAGGCGGCAGGCAGGAACCGCCATGCGCTGGCATGCCTCGGGCAGACGGCTGCACCGGCGGCGGCTAAGCAGGGAGCTGCCGCTCCCGGCAGTCTGGCAGCCTGCGAGCCTCGCTCAAGGCGGCCATTGCGTCAGACGTTCCACAGGCCCTCAGGGCTGGAGCAGCGGGCTGGCCTCAGCTCGCGAGCCTGTCTGCAGGGAGGGGAAGGGGGGAGAGGGGGGTGCCTCAGTCGGCAGCGTCGGATCGTACGGCCCCACGATCGCACCCACGCACGGCTCCAGCCCGGTCTCGGAGCAGCGGTGCGCGGCCTGCTGGTTGCGCTGGTTGGCGCAGTCCTTCTGGCTGGGCGTGGGCGCAAACACGGGGTGACTGTGGTACCTGCCACGGCAGAGGATTGCGTCTCAGGCGCTGCTGCGGCCCGCGGGGAGACAGCCTGGGAAACGTGGAAGTGACGTCCAGCGGGGCGCCGCATTCCAGGCAGGCATGCCCTCCGGAGCGGAGGCCGTGGCAAGGCAAACAGGTGGTTGCTAAGCAGGCATGCCGCCGGGACGCTGGCATCTTTTTCGGCTCCGTCTCCGCCCTGTGTGCCCAGGCAGGGAGCAAACATCGGAGGGAAAGGAAAGCCGCGCACCAGCCGACGCTGGTCAGCCCCCGCCGCTCCATGGCCGCCAGCGCGGCCACCTGCGCCGCCGGGTCGACCTCCACCGAGGTGCCCGAGTGGCTGCCTGCCAGCCGGGCGCAGGGGAAGGCGGCGGCGACGGCCAGCCGCTTGGCCGCCGGCTGCCAGGTGCCGCCCAGCAGGCCGATGATCTCGCAGCCGGCCAGGTGGGCGTGCAGGTCCATGACGCAGCACGCCTGCGACCGGGTGGGGGGTGGCGAGGCCATGAGGCACCTGTGATACCGGATGCAGCAAGGCAAGGCGGCAGGCACCCAACGGCGTTGGGGTGACGCAGGCAGCTCCGCGCCCGCATGGCAGTGATGGAGAGGGGGCTGATGGGGCGGCAGGGGTGCGGTGGCACTAGCAGGGAGGCGTGGGTGCTGCATTGCAGGGAGTGTGCAAACGAGGCGCAGCAGCTGCCGCCACTGCAGCTCGTCGGAGCCCACAAGGCAGCTGCGGCGCAGCTGCGTGAGCCCTGGGCGAGCGGGAGCCGTCGACACATGTTCTGTGGCTCGGACCGGGAAAGCAGCGGCCCTGTCGGTCGCGAGCGGCATGCAGGGCAGCAGGCACCGCACCTCCCCGGCCACGGAGACCTCGAATGGCTGTGCCAGAGCGGCGCCGCTGCCGGGCGGCCCCATGAACTCCTGGCACGGCAGCAGCTCCAGGCTCTCGCTGGTGCCGCCCAGCCGGCTGCGCATGCCCGCGCCCTCCCTGCAAGCATGCACGCGCGTGGGAGCTTGGGGGCTGGACCGTGCCGAAAGCTACCAGGATGAGCTGGGTGTGGCAAGATGCATCCCAGTCCGAGCGGGCAGCAGCTCTGCACTGGCGCTGCGACATGGCAATGTCCTGCCCTGGGGGTGCCCAGCAGCGTGACAGTGTCTCTTTCCGGGCTTGGAGTCCCCCGACTCCTGCAGCCTCCCACGCCTTGCTCCCTATCAGCCTGGGCAACGCCGGCATCAGCCCAACAGCAGGAAATGGGACGGTGCCGCAGAGCGGCAGGGGCGGAGGGGGTCCGCACCGCCGCGGCCGGTTCTTCATGTATTCCGTCGGCTCGGGGGGGCTGGTCGGCCCCGCTGCCTCTGCCGCCGGCGGCCGGGTGGCGGGCGGCTCCGGCGGCCGCCTGAACCGTGCCGCGCGAGGAACCGGCGGCTGCCCCTGGGCCTCCGCTGCCCCGCCTGGCAGGCAGCAGTCGGCCACCGGATCAGCAACTGCCTTCCAAGAGGCAGCTCTGCCTGCATGCTTGCTGCCCAACCGCCATCTGCGCCGCATGTGCAGAGCATGCAGCACAATGCTGCATGTCGAAACCACCGGCAGCCCGAGATGTCCAGATCTGCGTGTGCCTATCTGCCGGGCAGGTCCCCCCCGTCTAGAAAGGTGTGGGGTCTGCGTGCGCGCCTGCGGTGGCTGCAGGGGCCGCAGCAGCGGTGGGAGCAGCTGCGGCATCTGCCTTGCCGTTGCCTTCGCCGGCAGAGCCAGGGCCGCTGCCAGCAGCCGCCTGCGCCTGGTTCTCCTTGCCGGGCAGCAGCAGGCCCTTGATGGCTGGGCCGCCGCTGGCCAGCAGGCCTGCACAGGCGCCAGCCAGTCCAATGTCAGCTGCGTGGGCGGGACGCGCTGCTCGCCCCCGGCTGCAGGGCGACTCTGCCAGCGGGCTGCCCTTCCCAAGCTGTGGCCCCGGGGCACAGCTTCCCGCCGTGCTGCTCAGCTTCCCAACATCCTCGCCTCGTGCCTAGCTCAGGCAAGCATCCGCGGCGTCTCCTCTCGGCCCAACGAGTCCTGCAGGCTGCGGCCCTCCACCTGCTGGCTGAGACTGCGGCAGCCAGCAGCCAGCCAGCGTGGCCGATGCCTTCCCGACCGGCAGGGGGGGGTGCGCACGCTGCAGGTGCTCCGGCTTGAAGCCGTAGGAGCGGGCGGACGCCGAGTGCGGGTCCAGCGGCAGGCCGCTGAGCGTGTAGCCCAGGCCGTCCCCCTGGCCGGTGGCGACCACCTTGGCCGGCAGCGGCTTGTCCGCGATGGCCAGGCGGATGAAGTGCTTCTGCGCGTGGCTGGTGAACGCCTTTTTGTCGCGCGTGCCTGGGCGGGAGAGCCGGGAGGCCGGGCGTGAGGCGCCTTGCGACACTTTGATGAGTGTTTGTGTTCGAGGCGGTCAGGCATCCTCTTGCTTCAAGGTGAGAAGACTTTGATTCGTACGTGTGCTCGAGGCTGTCAGGCATCTGCGCCTTCAAGACGAGAAGATCTGCTGGCGAGCGAGCTGCAAAGGGCGGGAGCCTGCCGCCACCCTCGGTCTTGTGGCAAGCTTGCTGCAGTGGAAGGAGGGTGAGGCAGTACCAACGTGCGCGGCCGCCCTGTGCCAGTCGCGCCCGTGCAGCTGCAGGCCCTCCAGAAACAGTCGCTCCTCCTCCTCGGTCCACCCCTTTGCCGCACCCTCCCGCCGTGCGCCGGTGTCTTTGCGCTTGCGTCGCCCGCTCGCCGTCAGCTCCCCAGCCTCCACAGCGTCCTTTGCCGGCCGCTCGGACGCCGGCTTGACCGCCTTGGCGCCCACCGCAGGCTTGGCCGCCTTGCCGCCTGAATGGGCAGTTCAAAGCAGCTGTCATGGGGCCCACCTGAGCCGCTGCAAACAGTCCATGTTGCGATGCACCAGACACACAGACTCGCCTCTTTTCGCCTTCTTCCGGCTCGGCCCGCCGTAGTCCGAGTCGTCGGACGCCTCCCCGGTGCCCAGGTCCTCGTAGCCGTACTGGTCCTGGTCGGCGGCCAGGATGCGCGCGATCAGCTCGTTGGTCGCATCGTCAGCGTCGGCCATGCCGGTGCGATCGTCGTACTGCCGCCTGCTGGAGCTTCTGAAGTTGATCGCAATGCCCCGATGCCGAGAAGGTGTCGGGCGTCAGCTCAAATATCGCGATGGCCGGTCCAGGGGTTGTGGGCTACGTTGGGGGTCCCACGGGGCCACGAGACGGCCAGACCACGCGCCCCAGCACTCGCAGATTCAAAAAGTTGTGATGCCGGGAAAGATGTTTTTTGGGGCGAGCTAGCAGCCCATCTTCCGCTCTGCGGCAACTCCCAAACAATCGACCGGCGAGCTGCTGTTCGAAGGGTGTGTTGCCTTTTGTTCGGAAGAAAGAGAATGTAAAAGCCTGGAAATTTTCGCACCCGCTGCCCAGCACTACGCTGATTTCAGCCGCAAGCAAGCATGGCGGGCAGGCTGCTGCAACACGTAGCGAAGCTCCTGCGCAGCGCAGAGGGCCTGGCAGGGCCCAGCGCGGCATCGCGCGCCAGCGGCGTCCACGCCGCGCAGCTCAGGTGGCTCTCACCGCGCTTGCCGGGTATAGTCGCCAAGCACCAGTGTTCAGCACCACTTCTGCGTTGCGTAGTTCCTCGATCAGCCCCGATCCCGTCTGGAATGCGTGTCCTTGTTGAGCTGGCTAGGTCGTAGCACGCTTGCCTTGCACGTCACGCTCGACCTGATCTGCTCTTCTGGACGCAGGGGCTTGCCGGCCGTCCGGCCAGATGCCTCAGGCGGCAGCACCTTCCCCCTGGTGCAACTGCTGTCGGCCGCAGGCGGCCTGGCTGCTCTGGATGCCGCGCACAGCCACACCTGGGGCCCGCGCCAGGCGCTGGCAGAGCCGGCGCAGCCGCCTGTGACCGCTGCAGCCGCGGCTGCTGCCGAGAGCGTCGCCCCGCCCGCAGAGGCGAGCCTCTCGACCCCACATGTGCCCATTTGACGTGGTCACCGCTGCGGCTCCTGGGGCGAGCAATTCCATGCTTGCTGCGGCGACTGTCTCTGATATGGCTGGCTGGCCGGCCTGGCGACAGGCGGAGGACCTGGGCGTGTACCGGCGGGCGCGCGAGCGCAGCGGCCTGCCCAAGGAGATCATCCTGTACCAGTACGAGGTCTGCCCCTTTTGCAACAAAGTGCGCGCGTTCCTCGACTACCACAACGTGCGCCCCTTCCCGCCTCTCCCGAGCCCTGCGTCTGTCAATCATGCTGCCAGGTGGCCAGTCGCGGGGTGGTGTCTGCTTTCTTCACTCAAGTGATCGACTCTCGCGGAGGCTGGGTCGCCCTCAGCCGGCAGCAGGCCATGGCCGCCGACTGAGACTCTCGGCATGGTGCGCTCGCAGGTGCCGTACCGCACGGTGGAGGTCAACCCGCTGACCAAGGCGCAGCTCAAGTGGTCCGAGTACAAAAAGGTCCCCGTGGTGCTGCTGGACGGGGAGGCCGTCAACGACTCCTCCCTCATCCTGTCGCGCCTCGCCGTCGAGCTCGAGCCGCAGCCGCAGGCGCAGCCGGCCGCCGCCGGCTGGTTCGGCCGCGCCAAGCGGGTGCGGCCCTCCCCCCCTGGGAAGGTGGCGCTGCTGCTGCTGGCCCGGCCCAGCATGCCGCTCTTCCAGGCAGCCTGCCGCCTCACCCCTCGGTGTGCTCATGCAGGCGGCCGGCGGGGGAGCCGCCGAGGCGGCGGAGGCGGAGGCGGAGGAGGCGCGCTGGCGGCGGTGGGTCGACAAGACGTTTGTGCAGCTGCTGACGGTCAACATCTACCGCACGCTGCGTGAGGCGTGGCAGACGTTCGACTACATCACGCAGGCCGGCCGCTTTGGCTGGGCGGAGAGGCAGGCCGCGCGCGTGGCAGGCGCCGGCCTCATGTACGGCATCAGCGGGCGGCTGCGGCGCAAGTACGGGATCGAGGGCGACGTCAGGCAGGCGCTGATCGCCGGCGGCGACGAGTGGGCCGAGGGCCTGCAGGGGCGCCCCTTCATGGGCGGCGGCGCGCCCAACCTGGCGGACCTGTCCATGTTTGGCGTCATCCGCTCGGTGGCCGGCACCGACGCCTTCCAGGAGCTGCTGCACGGCTCCAGGCTGGCCGGCTGGTACGAGCGCATGGTGGCGGCGGTCGGCGACTCCTCCCGCATCCGCGAGGCGGCCTGAGTCGTGGCGTGGCTGCTGCTGTCCACGCATTGACGGCGTTGTGTTCATGACTGCAAAGCAGTGTGCTTGGACCAGTGCTGCTGCTCCTGGTTGTCGGCCAGCCCGGGATCGCTGACACTGTGACTTATAGCTGGTCCCGCAAGAGATTCTGCCAAGCCAAGCCAGCGAGAAGAGAGATGCTCTCGCCTGGGAAGGTGGACGGCGGAGAAGCCGGGCGCTGGGCTTTTATTTATGCCCCTGGTGCTGAGCTGTATACGCGGACCTCAGCAGATCCGGCATAACCATCCGCAATCCGGCCTAGCGCCTCTGCCGCACTGCGGCTCGCGCGCCCAGCTACCCCCCGCCCGATAGCCCGAGACTCTCAGTCGCGGCGCCGCCTCGTCAGAGCTCTAGAGAGACATCACATAACGAAAAGGTGCGTGATTTGCCGCCGCCCCGCCTGCGCGCTGCCAGCGGGCAGTGATCCACACTGCATTCGCTCTTGCCGCGATCCTGGGCGTCCCACGCTGACCTCCCGGTCGGCGATGGTCCTCCAGCCGCGCTGACTTTCGCGCGCGCGCCGCGTAGGAGTCATGACCGCCCGCGTCGCGCTCGCTCTCGCCATCTTGGCGCTCGCCGCCACGTGTGACGCCCGCCAGCTGGCCGCCGCGCCAGGTGCGCCCAGCTCGACTGCCTATGTCATGGCAGCTGTCCGAGATGCGCGGGAAGCTTCGCGAGAGGCGGCCACACGATGCGCGCCGGCTGCTGGGGGCGATGTGCTAGCCTTATGCCTGCCGGATCGCGTCGCCGGGCTCTGACGCCCCCGTCCTCCGTTACGCAGGAGGGCCGAATTGCGCATCCGCCTGCGCGTCCCAGTCGCCCGTCTTCTTCCGTTCCCTGCGGCCCGGCGGCAACTGGAAGAACTTCAGCTACGCCTGCGCCTTCGCCGCGCCCGGCGGGGGCGAGGTCGTCGGCTTCCAGCTGACCAGCGACCCGACCTGCACCGCTGTCGATCCGAGCCAGCAGACCGTGGTCACCTCCACCGACTACGACTGCATGTGCGGGGTGCGGCATCCCACTCTCGCGCCCCCCAATCGCAAACGGTTGCACAGACCCCTCCCATCATCTGCTGTGCCCCCTCGTCTCTGACGCGCGGCTGCGGGGGCTGCCTGCAGGGTGCGACCCAGAACCAGGGCCTGGACCTGCCCGGCCCCTCCGGCACCTGCGCGGACGCTTGCGCGGTCGGCATCGACGGCTCGGTCGGGCACCCACTGGCGCAGCAGGCCGCCTACGCCTGCATGGCCTCCGCGGAGCAGGGCACCACCAACCGCATCGGCTCCAACACCGGCAAGACTTGCAACTTTGCCGGCGACAGCGGCGCAGTCGAGTCTGAGGAGTTCTCCTGCGTCTGCCTCTTTGGCGGCAACCAGGCTCCCTCGCGGGCCCCAGCCCCTTCGCAGCAGCCGCCCATCCAGCCTGCGCTGCCCACCGCGGGCTGAGCAGCCAGACACAGCAGCAGAGAGCCAGAGCGCATTTGTCCGTTTTGTTCCCAGCGGCGGTTTCCGCCCGGGAGAAACCCCCACGTTTGAATGACTGAACACTGCCCCACCCCATTCGGAATTCGGGAGTTTTGAGACCCGGGGTCCCCCTGGCCTCGACCAAGACAGAGCTTCCCATGCGTGTATAAAGCCTTTGCGCCGGGCCTGCGCTGCGGCGCGCAGCAGCCGGCAACCTATCGGCGTGGGCGTGGGTGGCCCCTCCTTTTGATAGAGCTCCTTTTGCAGTCTAGGCTTTGCTTGAACGCTCGCTTGGTCATTGAGTAGGACAGGCCCCCGTCTGACCATGTACACTCCAGACACCTTTATGGGCCACCCACCCGCCTGCGCCGGTTGCGCGCCGACTGCTCGCCCACGCGCCCCTGCCCTGAGCGACACCCCTCTCTGTTTGTCCCGACACCCTCCGGTCCTATGACTGGCCGTCCATGCCAGCTGCGTCGCCGCTGTCCCGCCCCCGACTGCTGCACCGGCAGCTCGCCCAAGAACGTGGGCCAGTCTGTCCGAACTTGTGCTCGCCGCCTGCGTCTGCTGGCGAGCGTCTCCTAGGCGTCCTGTCCCTGAGGTAAAACGTCGACAGGCACTGCCACTGCCCCATCGAGCACCACGAAAGGCATGAAAGGAGCAAAATTTGCCTTGCCGACAGCCTGGACAGCCTGGCTGATGCAAAGAAAGGCGCGCCAAAACGCGCTTTCGGGCCACATGATGGCGAACGCGATGCGGCCGCTGCGGCCGTCCGGTGCTGCTGCGAGGTCAGCACTCGCGTCCCTCGCGACCCGATCGGCCGCGGTGGAGAAGGTCATCTCTCCCGACTGCCCGTGACCTGAGGCGTCCGCGGCGTGTCTGATCGATCTGCCATTGGCTTCGATGTCTTAGCATACTCTCGAGCCCATGCAGCTGGTGCTGAGCGGCAATGCGCGCACCAACTCACGCTCGTCGATGCAAAATGCAGGCATCGCCCGCTCCAGCAGCCCCTCAAGCGAGCCAGCCGGGGAGCAGGGCGGTCGCCTGCCGCGTGAGTGCGGAGGCGCTCGTTCCCGGGGCACTAGAGGATGTGCAGAGCAGCCTTTCTGCGCCCTCATCGCCTCCCCCTCCCCAGCTACTTGTGGTGCGCCCCCCTCACGACCCTTCGGGCTCGCCCAGGCCCCCTCTTGTCGAGAACGCATCGCCAAAGCGCGGCTCAATGTCAGAACCAGCTCAGGCTTGCTCCTTGTTGGTGGTCCTACCCAGCCGATGCGTCGTGCAGGTGGCTGGGGATGTGGAGGCCGGAAGCAGCGTCAGCAGCGACGGCGACATCTGCATCCTGGGCAGACTGTCCGGCCGCGCGCATGCCGGCTGCGGTGGCGACCACTCAGCCGTGATTCGCGCGCAGCAGATCGACACACAGGATGTCTTCATCGGGGATGTGCGGGCATCTTCCCGCCTGCAGCTGGCGGGCCCCACCCTGGTGGTCTGCACGCCCGAAGGCCGGCTGGCGCTGCGACCACAACCGGGTGCAGCGCGGCCCAAGGCGGCGCCAGCGGCAGCGCCGCAGATGCCTGCTGCCAGAGAGGCCCCGCCCGGGCAGGAGCCCGTGCTCGAGACTGGCTGTCCGGCGCCGGCAGAAGAGGCAGCGGCCGCAGCGCCAGAGCCGGAGCCGACTGCAGCGCCCGTCAAGGTGGTGCTCTCCTGCTGTCCAGGGCCCCTCATGCTGCCGTCCTCGCATGACCAGCTGTTCTGACGACAGCATGCCTGCGCAGGCGGGCAGGAAGGGGCGGCGGAAAGCGGGCAAGCGGCAGCCGGCGCTCGCGGCAGCGCCAGCGCCCCCGCCCAAGCCGCAGCGGCTCAGCCTGGCTGCGCTGCGGGCCGCCAGCCCCGCCGCCAAGACCGCGCTGTTCACGGGCGTCTACATCACCGGCCTGGGCCTGGCACTCATCTACAAGCCGGTCGCCACCTTTGGCCTGCTGTTTGACGCGCAGTGAGCCGCCCCTCCCCCTTGCCTCAATGTGCCCGTGCCGAGGCAGCAAGGGAAGGGGCGCATGGAGCCCTGCAGCTGCTTGCGCGCTGCTGCTCTCGTGGCTGCATCTTGCAGCACTTGGATTCGGCACGCCCACCTTTCAGGCGTGGCGCCGCGCTGGGCTGCCTGCCGTCCCGGATGGAACCACACGAACCGCCGCCTGGCTCGGCTGCAGGCAGGTGGGCGAGGCCTGGATCCGCGTCGGCGGCATCCTCTGCTGCCTGTTCGGCTCCTACTACCTGGGCGCCGCCCACGGCGAGCTCAGCCAGCGGCAGCTGCGCAGCTTCTACCAGGCGACCATCTGGGGCCGCGTGTTCCTATCCGGCGCCTTTGCCGTGCTCGTCTGCCTGCAGCATGCCGAGTGGCCGCTGCTGCTGCCGGCGGCCGCCAACCTGCTGGGGGCGTTCGGCATGCAGCGCGCGCTCGAGCGCTCCTGAGGGGCCGGGAGGCTGGCCGGTGATCGACGCTCTGTGGTAGGCTGACGCATGTACCGTCGGCTGTGGTTACAATTTGGTGTGCATGATGACTGTGAGGCGGTGAGGCACTGCGGCTGCTGAGAAGAGAGTGCCCAGAAAGGCAAGTGTAAATTTTGCTGAGTCTGTATATGGCCTCCTCAAGCGTGGATTGATGAACTGCTGTCGTTGTTGCACTCGACAGACTCATGCGTGCTTGGTGGGGGCCTTGGCTGCCTGCATGAGCTTTGGCTGCCTGCATGGCCATGTAGCCATGCTAGGTTGGGTCCTGCCACCTTCCCACGACAACAAATCGTCACTCCGTGACGCGTGACGCACTACTCCTGCCGTTCGGCTGCCAGACGTGATCAACAGGCTTCATGGTAAAGCTCAGGAGGTAGCCGACACGTCGATTACGCTCGGTCCGGCACTTGGGGCAGGCTCAGCCAGGCCTGGCGCCCGCCATGAAAAGCTTCCTGCGCAACGTGGGCATCCGCAAGGATGGTGCGGGCGGCGTGCTGGTCGGGCGAACCGTCAAAGTTGGCCCCTACACCGTCCGCGTTGAGGCCCATCTCGCTGATGGCGGATTTGCCAGCATCTATCGGGTGCGCCGGCGCTCCTTCATCGCGCATCGCCTGCATGCTTCTTGGTAGTGCGAGATTGCGCCTGACCCGAGACACCAGCAGCCGATGGGCATCAGCTTGCAGCAAACAGAACTCCCGGCACACGCGCCTAGGGCAGCCCAGGCTTAGCGGGCATCACAGCTCTGCTGTCGACTGTTGTACACTCCCAGCGGTCGCAATGCTTCCCGCCCCCACGATTGGGCGCACTCTTACCCGCTCATGCTTACAATGCTCTGCACCCTTGTGCGTTGTCACAGCACCTGCTTTACAGTACTTTACAGAGCCCAACGACAGTCAGCACTCTGTCAGCATCAATGCACCCTTGGGGCCACAACTGACGATCCAAACCACGACGGTGGCAGGTGCGGGACGTCGGCACAGGCACGGCCTTTGCGATGAAGCACATGCGGCTGATGGGCGACCATGAGGCGATCACAGACTGCATGACTGAGATCCAGACGCTCAAGCGGCTGCGGGATAACCCCTGCGTCGTCACGCTGAGGTGCCTTCCGCTCTGCTGCCTAGCCCTGATATAGCACTCGGCAAAGCGCAAGTCTGCCTGGCACTGCCATAACTGCCGCCCTTCCTCTCTTTCGTGTGCCTTCTGCTGCTCTCAAGCCTGCTCCCGCCAGAGCTCAGCTATCGAGAGCCTCCTGCCTGGCCTCCTGGGCAGCAAGCGCCCCTCGCCACAGAACAAAAGCGGGCGCTGTTCCGCCATCAGGCGCCCAGCGGGCTTTACTGTGTGGGGACCAGCCACATTCATCCCTCCTGCGCTCACCGCTGCACCCCTCTGCCGCTTGCCGCGCAGGGCGGCCGCCTTCACCGGGTCGAAAGGGGCCGAGCAGGAGGCCTTCCTGCTGCTGGACCTGTGCCACGAGAGTCTGGTCGACTTCATGCGGGGCCAGGAGGGCAAGCTGCCCAGCGCGGGCATCCTGCAGATCTTCAGCGCCGTCTGCCAGGCAGTCTCGGCCATGCACCAGCAGCAGCCGCCGCTCATCCACCGGTGCCTCCCCTCCCGCCGCGCCCTGCCCCGGCTGAAGCAGGCTCCTGCTCGGGCTGAGCAGATGACGTGTGCCAGGGCTTGCCAGCGGCATGGTCCTGAGCAGGGGGTGCAGCCGAGTGAGAGAGTCGCTTGCCGCTCGCTGGGCCGAGTGCAGCTCAGGACTCGGCAAGCAGCTCCCTATCAGCAGGGATGCGCACACCTGCCCCTCTCCTTTGCCATGCCAACGCTGCATCCGCAGCCCACCTGCCCACATTTGCAAGCCATGATTGCAAATCATGATTCCGGCTTGAGGAGCCGTCTGGCTACCAGACTGTGCTCGCCATGCCGTTCCGATTGCCTCCATCGATCCACTCGGTTCGGCCCGCCCCGCAGCGACCTGAAGGCCGAGAACGTGCTGCGCCACGCGAACGGCGACTGGGTGCTGTGCGACTTTGGCAGCACGACCGACCGGCCGGCGGTGTACGCCAGCAGCGACGCGGTGCTCATGGGAGAGGAGGAGGTCCGCAAGTACACCACGCCGGCCTACCGGGCGCCCGAGGCACGCCCCTCACCGTCTCGTCTCACCGCGGCGCCCCCTGCCTACGTGTTGTGCTGCTGACCGCGGCTGGCAGATGGAGCGGCGGCCGCCGGCCTGAGCGCGCTCGCAGCCGCCCCGCTGTGCCTGTCGGCTGGCAGCCTGTTAATTGGGCTGCTGCTGCTGCTGCTAGGCATGGCCTGCCACTTTCCGAGCCAGGCGCTGGCATGGCTCGGTGCTGCTGTTGGGGGCAGCAGGCGACCAGAGGCTGGCTGCCTCAATGTAAGAGGACGAGTGACCAGCGGAGCTGCTTGGCTCTTGCAGATGTGGGACCTGTACAGCCGGGAGCGGATCGACACCAAGGCAGACATCTGGGCGAGCTGCCTCCCCCCTTCCCGTCCGAGCCTAGCGGGCCGCAGGCTGCCTGCCGTCTCCCTGCCGGCTGCAGCGCGACAAGCTTGGCAGGGTGTCGGCTTTCTGGCGCAGCAGGCGCTCGAGAAGCTGCGAGGCGGCTGCTCTCGAGGGTCCAGGAAAGCTGAGCGGCCACCCGGCGGGCCATGCAGGCGCTCGGCTGCCTGCTCTACTTCCTCATGTTCGGCAAGCTGGCCTTCCAGGCGGAGGCCAAGCTGGCGATCCTGAAGGGCGAGGTCGCGCTGCCGCCGACGCGGCCGCCGCCGCTCGTCGCGCTGCTGCGCGAGCTGCTGGCGACGGAGCCCGCCCGCCGGCCGGACATCCGCGGCGTGCTGCGGCGGCTGCAGGAGGTCGCGGCCGCGCTGGACGTGGACCCGGCCGTGCTCGTGCCGCGCGCCGCGTCGCCGCCCGCGCCGGGTGCGGCGTTCCGCGCCGGAACTGGGTTTTGCTCGGGTTTCAAACGAGCCCGCACGCAGCCGTTTGTGAGCGACAGGAGGGGCCCCACAGATGCGTTGACGGTGGTGCTGTCCGCTTCGCTGCGCCGGCCCTGAGGCGAGCGGCGCGGCGGCTGCAGGCAGCCAAGCGGCGCCTGCGCGCCCCGCCCGCCAGGCCTCCGTGCCCGTCACCAACCAGGCGACCGCGGTCAGCCCGCCGCCGCCGCCGCCGGCGTC
>BHFV01000509.1:0-21834 GCA_003568905.1 Trebouxiophyceae sp. KSI-1
GGGGGGGGGAGAGCGAGGAAGGGGGGGGGGGGGGGGGGTCGCAGTGCTGAGGGCATTGCGGGAGCTGAAAGCAGGCAGCTGCTGCTGGGGCAGGAAGGAGCTGGCCTCGAGGAGGAGGCTCGCTGCTGGAAAGCGGTCTTGGGGATCCCAAAGGATGTGCCTTCACAGCGCCCCTTTGCACACAGAGTCAGACTCCACGACAGGGGAGTGAGCAGCAGGGCCTCGCCTGGATGTCCCGCTCCACAGCGTCCAGCACCTCCTTTGCGGTCGCCTCAAAGCGCGGCCACAGGTGCAGCTTGCGCAGGAACAGCGCGCGCATCACCTTTTCGACCTGTCACCCACCAAGGTTCGTCGGCGCCGAACCCTCCGATTCGAATTCATGCATACAGATCGCAGCAAGGATAGCCGAGGTGGCAGGGGGACTCGGTGCGAGCAGGGAATTCGGTGCAAGGCGAGAGTACAGAAGACCTCTGGAAACAGAGGGACCTCGGAGATGGTGGCTGTGACGCCAGCTGGCAAAAGCGTCCGAGCGGGAAACAAGGAGGGTTCGAAAAATGGCGGGAAACGGGCAGACCTTGGCGAAAGCGGCCGTGAAGGCGGTGGCCTGGTCAGAGAAGGCGCGGACAAAGCCGGTTCGGTTGCCCTCTCGGAACAGGCGCACGGCAAAGCCGTCCTGGGAGGTGTCAGTGACGCGGTGCGCGTTCATCACGAAGATCCCCGCAATCTGGCGCCCGCTGATGCGGCCGTTCAGCAGGTCGACCACCTGCAGGAGGGGCGCCAGGCTGCATTCTCTGAAACTAGTGAGGCTTTTGAAGTAGCAAAGCGAGTGCATTGACAAGCTCTTGGTGTGGCTGTTGGGCGACGCTCATTGTTACAAGCGAGAAACGAAGCAGAGTGGAGGTGAACCCACCAGGATGCGTGTGGTGACAAAGAGGCAGGCCTTGCGCTGGTAGAGCTCCGCGCGTGCGGCTGCAGGCGTCTCATTGGTGACCTCCTGCGGCAGCTCAGGCAGCCGTCCCTGCGCCTGCCAGCAGCATGATGAGGTCAGCACCACCCCCCCTTGTGCATGTGACCTGTTGAAAGCTGCACTGGAGGAGCAGCACCTGCTCCTGGCTGCTGCTGCCAGCCTGGGCCTCGGCGGGCACTGCCAACGCGGGGTCCATTCGCAGCAGCTCCTGCGTGACCATCTGACGCTGCCAGTCGGTGGCGCCCAGTATGAGAGCCACGCCATGCTGTCCAGGGTCCCGCAGCCGCTCCATCTGCAGCCGCAGCAGGACTGCCACCTGCCAAGGGCCAACAGCTGCCTCATGGCCAGGTTTTGCGCGACGGGGAGCTGCATGTCTAGGGGCTGAAAACGCGGACTCACCACTTTCTGCCAGCCCATGCCGGCCGAGAGGATGCAGAGGCCATCCTCGTCGATCAGGTCGGCCACGATGCGCCGCTGGAAGGGCAGCAGGCCAGCCAACAGGCCCTCGGATGGCTCCATCACCGTCAGCCCGCGCCACCGGGCGCCTTTGGGCTCACTTCTCACATCTGTTTAGACGCGATTCCGCGTCCAAATCCCTTACTGGTGAGGTTGCGTGGCACAGAGCTCGATTGTGGGGCGCGATGTTTTGCAGATGGGCCGCAACTGATGGACCGATGGCACCGCGTCTATTCCATTGAAAGTGGAAAGTCAACGTCTGTATGGCCAGCTGTTGCGAAAGCGTTGAGAGGCAGGAGGCTTGGTTGTGAAAAGTGCGCTGCTCCGACAGGTACCAGAACACAAGGTTCACATACCTCGCTTGACTTCAGTAATGCAGCATTTCAAGCGTTTACTGGCCCCATACTTCAGAGTGTGAGCCCGCTAGCACACGCGTCACGCAGTAGACGCCAAAGCCTGCGGCATGCCGCTGAGCATTGCGCATATAGCTGACTCCTTTATTTTGCAGCTATCCACAAGAAGCCGGTCCCTTAAAACGAAGCTTAACATCTGACGCATCAGGTACTGAGACCTGAGGAGCAGCGTGCAAGCGGTCACGACGCTAAGACATGCTGCGCGCACTGCATCGCGCCGGCAGGCGGCACTGGGCCTGCCCTAGCACCGCCGAAGCAGCCCTTCTGAGACTCGCTGATCAACAAGACGCTGCCAGCGGCTCGGGCGAGCCAGCCACCACAGCTCGAGATGTTGGCCTGAACTGGCGGGTGGCGGACGTTCCTGCCTTCCTTGGTGCCACCTGCTTCGCAGCACGGCCCCTTCTCGCGACTGGCACGCTCCCCTGCAAGCCACGACGCGCTGTCAAAGCTCGCTGTTGAGAGCAGCAGCCAAAGCTGGTCTAGTCTCCGTGCGCAGGCAGCCACTCCTGCTCACCGCCGCTCCAGCAGCGTCAGGTGCGGCCAGCCTCAGGGACTCACTTGGTGCCATACAAGACGGCCAGATACTCACTATTCCCTCATGATTCTGCAGCTGGCCACCGCCAGCGGGCCTGCACACGGCAGCCCGCCGCAGCCATCAGGCGACAGCGATCCGCGCGAGGGGCAGAGGAGCGCGGTGCCACTGCCGCAGACGTGGCTGGACCGCTACCTGCCACGGGCAGCCATCCCATATGCGCTCACGATGCGAATGGACAAGCCGATAGGCAAGCTTTCCAATCCTCTGCAGTTCCCCCCAGCCTGCTTTCCTGATCAATGGGAGCACCACAGCTCAGCTCACAGCCAGTGAAAGGCCTCAATCGGCTTCACAAGAGAACAACAGGCATCTGTTGAGCCTCGTGGCTGCCTGCCGCAGGCACCTGGCTGCTGGCTTGGCCGTGCTTCTGGTCGATAGCGGCGGCGGCGGGGCCCGGGCAGCTGCCGGATGCGCGCCTGCTGGCACTTTTTGGAACCGGTGCGCTGCTGCTGCGGGGCGCCGGCTGCACAGTGAACGACCTGTGGGACCGTGACTTGGACGCAAAAGTGGAGCGGACGCGCTCCCGGCCGCTAGCCTCCGGAGTGCTGACCCCGATGCAGGGCATCGGTATGCCACTTTGCCTGCAGCACCTGCTTTAGGGCTTAGGGTTTAGGTTTTAGGGTTGAACCCTAAAACGCTGCCATGCTGGTTCGAAGAGCGACCGTGGCGTGCCTGCCGCAGAGAGCGAGAGTGTGCATGCGAGTGCGATGAGAGGGGCCGTTGGCATGGCCGGCCTTGAGAAGTGGGCCACAGGAACCGGATGTAGCATCCTCTGCAGCAATGCAGCGCACCTGCTGGCCTACGAGCGTGCCAGCGAGCGAGCAGTCTGATGCGGCTCGTCAGCCTGGCGTGCCATACTTTGCGTCACTGTGGGAGGCTTGCAGGCACTGCCTTTGCCGCTGCGCAGGCGCACCTTGCCCTCCAGAACAGCAGACGCCGCCTCTGCCTGCCCAGTCGGCCTCGCAGAGCCCTCAGCCACCGCACCTTCCCGCCGCGGAGCTCCCTTTAGGGTTTGGGGTGTAGGGCACCCTAAAACCTAAACCCTTTATCTAGAACAACCCTGAACCCTAAAGACCGACTCGGCGTGAGACGCAGTGAGCAGGGGCGGCTGCGCCTGCAGGCCTGCTGGGCGGGCAGCTGCTGCTGGGCCTGGGTGTGCTGCTGCAGCTCAACCAGTACAGCATCGTAATGGGCGCCTCCTCCCTCGCACTCGTCTTCACATATCCGCTCATGAAGCGCATCACCTACTGGGCAAGCCTCCCTGCCGATCCGTCCTTTCCTAGGCTCGTTGCCTGGACTGCAAGATCGCCAAGGATTGGCCATCGCAGCCATGGGCTGTTTTGCTACCTTTGTTGTCACTGACCTGCCCACGCTGACTTGTTTCTGGGGTGAGCGTTTGCTGTGCCCAGATTCGCCATGCACAGATGGGGCAACTTGCCTGAGAAGAGCCCGCTCACTGCCCATGCCGCTGCCTGAAAAGCGCCAGCAAGCAGGCCACCGCTGCGCCAGCCGGGATTTGCCGCTGATGCGACCGCGCTGGCCAGCCCGGGCAGGGGATTACTCACATAACGTGCCTCTGCGCTGCGCAGCCGCAGGCGTATCTGGGCCTCACCTTCAATTGGGGCGCGCTGCTGGGCTATGCGGCGGTGGCAGGCGCCTGCCACTGGCCGACCGTGCTGCCCCTGTATGCGGGCGGCGTCTGCTGGACGCTCGTGTATGACACCATATACGCTCATCAGGACAAGACCGACGATGTTGCGGCCGGGGTCCGCTCCACAGCGCTGCTCTTCGGCCGCCAGAGCAAGCCCGTGCTGGCCGGCTTTGCTGCAGCCGCCACCGGCCTCTGGGCCAGCGCCGGTGCGCAGCTTCCCCTTCTCAGTGAGGCGGATCAGGTAGCCGCTGCCCTCGACAGCTTGCGACTGTGGTTCCAGCTCTCTGCTGCGATCTTGTCAGCATCTCACCGACCTTGCAGCTCAGGCGCATCTGTGCCATGCTGCAGGTCTGGCGATCGGCGCGGGGGCGCCCTTCTATGCCGGTGTCGCGGCAGCAGGGGCCCACATGGCCTGGCAGATCCAGACGGTGGACCTCGAGTCCCGCCCGGACTGCATGGCCAAGTTTGTCTCCAACAAGTGGCTGGGCGCGCTGCTGTTTGGCGGCATCGTCGCAGACAGGCTGCTCCAGTGACCAGCAGCATTGGCTTGAGGCTTTCCTTGCAGTCCGTCATTCACACTGCGCTGCCTGCTCTCGGGACTGCAACACCATTGCTTGCTGGAAAGAGTTACACTTGGCTCTGGCAGCGCCGTCATCCGCTCGCGCTTGCTGGCGATTCGCTGCAGTCCCGGCACCAAGGCGCCAGCAAGCCAGTCACCCTTCACTAGTGCAGATCGCAGCGCCAGCCAAGCGAGCTAGCCGAGGCGCGGCTTGCTGCTTTTGACCGCGGCGGCTGCTGCCGGCGCGGCCTTGCGCTTGGCCACGGGCCCGGCAGTGCTGCCGCGCGCCGTGCTCTGCCGCTGCTCACCCTGCAGCAAGCGCACGCGCCTCCTCAGCGACTTGCACGCCACAGGCGGGCTGCGCCTGCTGCGCGCACCCGGCTCGGACGGAACTGCGCGCCTGCGCGGAGCCGCGCGCGCTGCCGGTGAGGGAGACGTGGCGCTTCGCGCCGCCGCGCGCCGCCGTCTGGCACGCGTTCACCTTGGCGGCGAAGCGCAGCGAGCAGAGCGTCTCGCCCAGCGAGGCCGCCTCCGGGTTGACGTTCACGAACATGAGCGTCTTGCCGTCGCCGCCCAGGCACGGCTGCAGCAGGTGCGTGAGCTTGCTGTTGCGGTACGGGACGTGCGCGCTGCGCGCCGCGAGCGCGGAGAAGACGTCGCCGAGCGCGGAGAGCGACTTGTTGATGCTGCACGCCTCCTTCTGGCGCTGCCCCTCCGCCTGGGACCGGTCCAGCCGCTCGCTGCGGACGCGCGGCGCGGCGTCAGCGGCGCGACCGCGGCCACTGCCGCGGAAATCGCGCGAGCGGCGGAGAGCGCGCGCCTGCCGGCGAGGTCCACGAGGTTCAGGCCGCCCAGCAGGTGCGTGGACGAGCCGGCGTGGCGGCCGACGACGTACAGCATGAAGATGCTGTGGCTGCGCGAGCTGGTCGCGTTCATCGCGGTCGCCTCGACAGCCCGCGCGGCCGCCGCGCGCCGCACCAGCGCTGCCGCATCCTCCGCGCTGCCGATGCGCGTGCGCACCGCGCCGACCACCGTCGACGGCCCGCCTGCGGGCGCGCTTGCGCCTCAGCGCTCCGACAGCCTGGCGCTGTTCCCGCTTTCGGTCTGCCGGCGGCCGGCCCCCACCAGTCGGGTGGTGCTTGATCACGTTGGCGTCCGGCAACCGGCCCGCGTCGCGCCCCTTGCCCTCCGCCAGCAGGTCGCGCAGGCTCTCGTTGTAGACCTCCACGAAGGACGCCTCCAGCGTGTACTCCCACCCCTCCTCCCGCAGCCGCGCCGCCTCCTCCAGGATCTGCGGTCCGGACGCGGCAGCATCAGCCTGCCACCCTCTCCTGCTTCCCATCTGCCACTCGACCCCCGCGCATGCAATCGGCAGCCCAGGCTGAGAGCGCACGCTTATTGCCCCTGGCGCAACAGCCAGACGTGCACTAGCGAAAAAGAGCCCCATTTTGAATATCCCGTAATTCAAAAATGGCGGACCTTGGCGATGGCGCGCGGGATGATGCCCTGCGCCTCGCCAGACCGTCCGCCCTGCATCGTGTGCGTCTTGCCCGCGCCCGTCTGCCCGTAGCTGAACAGGCACACCTGCAGCGGGGCCAATTTCGAATCATTGCTCAGCTGGCAGCGCACTTCACGCCAAGCGCCTCGGCTGGCTTTTTTTGCAAGTCAGCAGCGCGCACAGCTGCCAGTGGGGCAGTAGCCCGCATGTCGGACAGCACGCCTCCGCCCCTCATCAACCAGGCCGCGATGCACCTGTTCTGCACTTTTGCTTGCCTTCTCGGCCCGGGCGCCCCCAGCTCTCACCTGCCTTATTTTGGTGCAAAGGGAGCGAGCTGGCCCGCAAGCTACAGCTTCCTCATTATGCCAGAAGCGCTCGTCCATTTCATCCATACCAATGAATACAATCTCTGAATACGTACCATTTTGCCCACGCAGAAATCAAGTATCGAGTCACAGTGATAATAATCGTAAATCCAATGGATTAAAAGCTCAGAAGGGCCGGCAAAACTCGTGCCTGGTACCCGTCCAGCGCGGACTGCACCAGCTCGGCCACTTCGCCGAAAACGTCCGCTTGGCTGGCGCCGGCCCCGAACACCCTGTCGAAGGAGAAGAGCTGCTCCCGGCCGTCGGCCTCCGCCTTGACGCTGCAGCCGTCGCCGAGGCAGACCAGGGCGGGGGCCGGGTGCGGCCTCACGCGGCAGAAGACGCGGATCTGCGGGCCGACAGGCGTCTACTTCGACTCCATACCTTGGGTGAGTGAGTAAGCCATGTGAAGAGCTCGATTCGGCATCGCTTCGTCTCCATCTGGAGAGGTCAGAGTTCGAATCAAGCTGGCAGAAACCCCCCCACCTAACCCTCTCACACACAAAACTGTTCAGTCAAGCAGAGCACTCTCCAGGCATGCATCCCTCCAGATCCAGCCGCGCCCCCGGCGCCCTGCCCGCGCACCCCCCCCAGGCCTCTTCTCTAGCTTGGTGAGCCCGCTCTCCCTCACCGAAGCATCCAGATGCCTGCCACGCACGGCCTGAAAACCAGACGAGGCCGGCAGCCAGCCACAACGCCGATTCCGCCGGCCTCAAAGGGTCAGCCGCAGCAAACAAGCGGCGTCGCCAAGATTGAAAAAGAAGGCGGGAAACTGTGCAACTGGCAGCTGGAGCGCGCACGTTGCCTCGCAGATTGACCAGCTGGTTGTGGAGCGCCGCGCGAGCGCGGTGGCTGTCTGCGACGGCGGCCTCCAGCCCGGCGACGCGGCTGATGAGGCGGCCGAGCATCTCCGCCTGATCCACCGAGCCCGTGCCGATCGCGTCCTGCATCGCCTCAAATTCGCCTGCAGGAGGACGCGGACATGCTGAATTTACCAAATTTACCAAGTTTAAAATTCGAAAATCGGAAGTTTTCCACCAAGCGCACATGCAGGTAATGACCCGCAACCAGAGACACCATGCTTGGTGGAAAGGAGGAATCAGGAGGGGCCCAGGTGGAGCAGGGGGGGGGGGTAGGTTTGCTCTGCATGCCACGCCAGGCGCTGCGTTGCTGCAGCTCAGCAGGGGGCTGGGCATGTGTGCCACTGCAAGTCAAGCCATTCCCTAACCACCCCCCTCCCACACGCGAACATGCTTATACAAGTGCCATGAGGCGTCAACCGGGTGGCAGGGGAGGGTCACCTTCGATGCGTGCCAGCCGCGCCGCCTTCACAGCCAGCTCGCCGGCAGCTGCCTGCCGTGCGGCAGCCTCCTGCTGCAGCTGCGCCTGCGCGTCCGCCAGCTCCGCCCGCGCAGTCGCCGCCGCCTCTGCCGCCGCAGCCTCGCGCGCGCCGGCAGCCTCGAGCTGCAGTGGCGGCACAGCCCTCTCAGCAGGCAAGCTGGCACGCAAGCTGTGGCTGTGGCCTTCAATGCTGGTGGATGCAGGCTTCCACTTCTGATGTGAAGTGGGAGCTCCGCCATGATGCCGCGTCGGAATGCAAGGCGGCTGCGTTGGAACGCGGACACCTGCTGGCCTATGCTGTGGGGCACTCGCAGCCATGCCGAGTCTCCTGCGGCCGCGAGCGCGGACTGCTGGCACTGCACGCTGAGCAGCTGCCGGCTGCCGCATGCCAGCACCTGCAAAAAATTCTATGAGTAGTGCATTCTCAGATGACAGATGTTTGCGCCATGTATAATACCTTGTCATGGTTAGTAACATGGGAGCGACATGAGTCGCACCTCTGCGACCAACGAGTCGCTCTCGGCTTGCGCGCCCGCGAGCGCAGCCTCCATCTGGCCAGCCTCCTGCAGCGCGCTGGCCAGCGCCGCCTCTGCCTCCGCCCTGCCGGCTTCCAACGCGGCTGCAGCCTGCCTGGCACCGTCCAGCTCGCCCTGCGTGCAACGGCACCTGCCGCTCGCCACGAAAAGCTGCCAGCAGATGCAGGCCCTGCACTGCTCGCACGCTCCGCTGCTGGTCAAGCACATCCCAAGCTCCCCATGCCCGCAGCCGCCGCCAGCGGGGCGGAGTGAAGGCAGTAGCGAGCCGTGCTCAGCCATCTCATCGCCAGGAGTGCAGACAAAGCTGGGGCGCTATGCCCTCTTCTGCCGACACAAGGCATCGTTATTATGGGAGCCGCAGCAGGTGCTGCGGCGCGCTCCCATGCACAGCTCCGTCCCCGCTCTCAGGCCATGTGAGTGCACCAGCATACCTCTGCGGCAGCCAGCCGCATGCGCAGCTGCTCGACCTCGGCAGCCGCCGCCTGCGCCGCTGCTGCCGCCGCAGCCTCCGCTGCCCTCATCGACGCGTCCTGCCCGGCCAGCTCGGCCGCCAGGCTGGCGCAGCGCTGCCGCAGCGCCGCTGCCTCGCTCGCGGAGCTGTCGCTGGCCGCGGCAGCCTCCGCCCGCAGCTGCTCGTGCTCAGCCAGGCTGGCCGACAGCTGCAGGCAGGCACGGGCCACGTGAGAGGCACAGCCGGCGCAGATTCAGGCAATCATAAGATTTAATTATTAGTAATGATGAGTAATAATTGAGCTAATAAATGAGCTGTAGAACGGGCCTGCAGCGGGAAGGGCTAGCCGTCAGTCGCGCTGGTGCAAGGCAGAGCAGGGACACAAGAATCACAAGAATTATGATGATAGTAATAATAACAAAAATGAAAAGTACTCATTACTACTTATTATAAGTTAAAAACTTATATGTGGGTCTTGTGCCTGCACAGCGCGGCCGCCTGGGGCACGCGGACGTTGGCGGGCCCGGAGCGAACGTCATGCAAGCAGCCTGCCTGCATCAGCAGGCATGTGAGGGATGTGCATATTCATGGATCCGAGACGCAAAGTATCAGGGAGGAGCTGGAGCGCGTGTGGGAGCTCGGCCACAAGCGACGACTTGCGGAGGCATGCGAGTGCGTGGCTGTGGCGAGGCGCCCTCCGTATTTTTCCCCGACATTAATGAGAGAAGATGAGGAAAGAATGCGTTGTGAAGCCGCTGCTGTTGGGCCGCACCTGCCGGCAGTCCGCCTGCAGCGCCTCCTTGGACTGGGCCAGCGCGGCCACCTCCTCTCCGCGGCTCCGCAGCTCCTGCGGTGGGAAGGTTGCGGCCTTCAGCAATGAGTGTAGTCGTGGTTTGCATGCACCACCCGCAGCCGGCAGGCGTACCAGCGGCGAATGAGAGGGAAGGCATGAAGGACTGAGTAAGGGAGGAAAGGGGCGCGCCTGGCGCAGGTCAGCCACCTCAGTCTCCAGGGCGAAGCACTGCGCCTTCAGCCGCTCAGCTGCGCCTGCCGCCTCCGCCAGCTGCTCCTGCAGCCGAGCGTAGGCAGATGCGCTCAGCCGCCCCGCCAGCTCACATGCCAGCCTGGCGCCGAGCAGAACTCATGCAAAGCAAGCCCATGTCTTCCTCTGCCTGGCTATCAGGGACAGCTTGCGGCTGCGCTTTCGGCTCCATTGACGGCAGCGGTGCATGGAGCAGGCCTGCAGCTGTGCCTCCCGGCGGCCATGGGCCTCCTGAGCTTCCTGCAGCGTCCGCAGCGTCGCGCCGCTCTCCACCTGCAGTGGCAGTTCCGCAGATGGCCTGGTGAGGAGGTACACACCTTGCCACTGACAGCCTGATCGGGCGATGTGGCAGTTGAAAGCACAGCATATAGGCGCCCCTGAAGTTGCAGGCAAGGCGGAGGAGCGCAGAACTGATGGTCTCCAATTGCAAGCGGCACTTTATGCCATGCACTGCTGGCCTGCTGCGGCAGCATGGCACCTGCAGAATGCCACACGCTCTGGAACGCAGTCAGAGGGGCGTGCCTGCAGCTCGCGCAGCTGCTGCCCGGTCTCCTTCTTCATGCCCTTGACGGCTCCCTGCGCCTCTGCAGCCGCCTCTGCAGCCCTGCAAGAAGTCCAAGCCAAGCTTGCTCAAGCAAGATACAGTGGGGCGGTGCCACACATATTTGGAAGCAGGAGAAGCTAGCGCACTTGCGAGCCTCCTCGCGTGCGCGGTCACGCTCAGCCTCGATGCGCTGCAGCTCCCGCTTGGAGTGGCTGGCCTGCACTGGGCAGCACCCGTCAGAAGTTGCACGAGCCTGCTGCAAATGATGACGACATTTTGCGGAGCAGCTAATGTCGGATTCCTCATTCATGACAGTGGCAGCAGTGCCGGACCTCCGCCCGCAACAAGTCCATCTCCATGTGCCAGGAGGCGGCCGCCTGCTTGTGAGCGGCAGCCGCCTGCGCCGCATCCCGCTTGAGCGCCGCCGCCTCGGCCTCCTGCTGCCGGCAGGCAGACTCGTGCGCCAGCTGCAGGCCTTCCACCTGCATGCCGGCTAGCACACCTCAGCCGGAAGCTGTCTGCGGGCACGACAATCAATCGCAAGCGGCGGCGGTGGGGCGGCGGTAGGGCGGCGGGCCGAGTTTGAGCCTCGGAAGCTTCCGAGCGCGAACGCACCTGCGCAGCAGCGTCGCGCTCGAAGCGCAGCGCCGTGTCTACGAATGCGTTCGAGCGGTGCATCATCTCCTTTAGCCCACGCCGCAACGTCTTGACGAGAGCTGCGAGGTCAAGCCAGAGCCGCGTCAGCCAAGCAGCAACCAGCAGCGACCAGCATGCTGAAATGAATCATCGTCTTTGGCTGCTCACAGACATTCATGAAGAGCAACGTGATCCAGCAAGGGCATTGAAAAAGGCAGGCGGTTCAGAGCCCATGCATGCGCACCTGCGAGCTCGGCAATGCGTGACTTGTCAGTTGCGCCATCCCGCGTGCGCTGCAGCTGCGCATTCAGCCCGCGGTCGCACAGCTGCGCCAGGTCTGGCGCGTCAAACAGCTGGCGGGCAGAGGCGGCCAGGTTCTGGCAGTCCATAGCACCTGCCGCTGCTGCACCGCCGTTGTCCTGCAGGCAAAGAGAGCAGGTCGTGTATCAGGAGGGCCGTGCTCACTGCAGCTGTTGCATGGTTGAAAGACGAAGATTCAGGGCGCATACCGAGGGTGATGGCTCGGGCAGACTGGCCGTCAGGCACACCGGCTCCGGCTTGTGCAGCGCCTGCAGCCTGGCAGCCAGTGACGGCTGGTTGCCTATCGGGCGCAGGATCTCGCGTGTGGCCGACTGCGGCAGTGGCCCCGTAGTGTCGCCCTTCAGGCCTGGCCTGGTGCTGTCTCGCTTCATGCAGTCCAGCCGGCCGGTCAGGTTCTCCATCTCCGACTCCATCGCCGCTGACCAGTCGGCCATCTGATGCTGTGCGGGGGGCGCCGCCTCCCGGACCTTTGGAGCAGCAGCAGCCGGCTTGGCCTTCGCCGGGCAGGCACCAGGGGTGTGACGCTTTGTGAGGAGGGATGCGCGCCCCCTTCCTCCCAACACGCCTGCAGTAGAAAGCGCTCATTGTCGAAGGTAAGCGGATGTATTTGATGGACACAGCCCCGCAAAGAAGTGACAGCAGCTCACCTGCGTTCTCCTTGCCCGCAGGCTTGGGCTTGTTGACGCTCCTGGCAGCGATGCCAAAGCCGCTGCCACGCTCAACCGGTCGGGCGGCGCTGGTCCGTCTAGCTGCCGAGGGGGCCGGCGCCTTGCGAGTAGCCTCCTTCGCGGGCGATGTCTGAGCAGTGAGTGGCTTGGCGACCTTGCCTTTTGTCAGCCTGCTGGTGCGCAGCCTGCGCAACTCGTCCAGCCGCTCCTCACGTGTCTTCATCCGCCACCGCTCCTGCCGCCCGTCGCCCCCGTCCGCTGTCGGGGGGCGAGGGGCAACGGCTGCTGGGGATGTCAAATCTGTAATCTCTCTCTCGCTTTTGCTCTTGGGCCGGGGCTATGCGCAGCACTGCTGCCCACCGTCCTTCCCCGGACACTGTCCAGTGTCTAGCGTCTAGTGTCTGGCATCGGGCCGTGGGCCGTGGCTGTCGAGACGGTTTGAGCGCGTGACAGGTTGGCAAGCTTTCCCTCTCCCTTCAATGAAGCCCGAAGCCCCAGAGGATTACATGGCAATCGGACGAGCAAGGAATGGCTAGGTGCTAGGTGCTTGGTGCACTCCGGATTTTGCGCACTTTGGAGAGTGAAGACGAGACTGTAAGACTGAAGATGTCTGGCGTAAAGGCGCTCGCAGGCAAGGTCGCGCTGGTCACAGGTGCCCTTTCAAGCCACAGTATCACCTGGCTGTCGAAGCACCCCCTTAAACGCCTGTTCACCGGCGCCGCATGTGCCGCCGAGACATGCAGCGTCAGCCAAAACGCAGAAACGGTCGTGTACGACGGGCATCTGTGTTTGTGGACTGCAGGATCGACGCAGGGCATCGGTCTGGGCGTGCTCAAGGGCCTAGCCGCAGCGGGCGCCGATGTGGTGATGCACGGTCTGGTGGGCGCCGAGGAGTTTGCGCGGCAGACGGGCGAGATCGAGCGGGAATTCGGCGTTCGAGTCGGCCACAGCGCGGCAGACGTGCGAAAGCCTGCAGAGATCAGGTGCTCGGCCCGTTCTGCTTCTCTGCAGACACAGCCGCCGCCTCAACTTCTGATGGTGCCACTCGTGTGCTGCAGGGAAATGGTGCAGGGCGTGGAGGAGCGCTTCGGCAAGCTTGACATCCTGTGCAACAACGTCGGCATCCAGTTCGTCTCGCCAGTGCAGGACTTTCCCGAGGACAAGTGGGACGCCATCCTGGACATCTGCCTCACGAGCACGTTCCACGCGACCAAGGCGGCGCTGCCGGGCATGCTTGCCCGCGGCTGGGGCCGCATCATCAACACCGGCTCCATGCACGCGCTCGTCGCATCGCCGTACAAGTCGGCGTACAACGCCGCCAAGCATGGCGTGGTGCTGCCCCCAGCCTCCCCAACTGCCTGCAAATGCCGGGCAGCACAACACCAGCTCCCCCTTCCCGGGAGCCTGCTGCAGCAGCATGACGCAAGCGGGGTACCTGCAGGCGGGCTTCACCAAGACGGTGGGCCTGGAGCTGGCGCAGCAGGGCAACATCACCTGCAACGCCATCTGCCCCGGCTATGTGCTGACTGACCTGATCCGGAACCAGCTGGAGGCGACCTCCAAGGCGCGAGGCATTCCCAAGGTGCAGCCTCCTTCGCCCTGCCTTCAAAACGGGTTCTAGGCCTCTCCGCACGCGCCAAATCCGGGGAACAATGAGGAGGACGCGGGAGGGTGCACCACCGCACAGAGCCAGTTTGGCATGGGACTCCGAGGGCATGTGGTGACGATGAGAGTCCCACCAATGAGGATAGAGCATAAGCAGGCAGCTCGGCAAAGGAAGAAAGCGCTACCTCGCAAGTCCTGCCGCCGCTGGAAGCAGCTTCTGCTGCCAGACAAACACGTTGCCAGCTGCAAAGGAGCCATCAAGAGCCGCAAAAACTGCCAGTCCTAAGCGCTGATGGCTGCACCGTCTGGCCGCAACAGGACAAGGTCATCAAGGAGGTGCTGCTGGCTGACCAACCGACCAAGCGGTTTGTCACGCCCGAAGAAATCGCCGCGCTCGTGCGGCACCTGTGCAGTGATGACGCCCGTAGCATCACAGGCGCATGCCTGTCAATCGACGGCGGCTGGACGGCGCGATAGCGCTGCTGCATTTTTTGATATGTCCAGTTGGTTTCTGGCTGTGTCACACGTCCAGGCCCTGTTCCTGCTGCCTGCGCATTGACCACAGGCCAGCTCCCTGTCTCTGTTCGTCTGGATGCGGGCATCAGGCAGGCCTACCTTGCCGGCAGCGACGGCACCTCTTTCATGCTCCATGCCGCCTTGCCCTCGTGCTCGGTGCTAGTGCTCCGAGCTTGACATGGTCATGGTATTTAGTATGAAATTCCAGGCTCTTGTGACTGAGTGTTGAGAGGCAGCATTCTGAAACGTAGGCAGCTACGCTGTCGTAGCTGGGCGTGCCTCAGCAGGAGACTTCGTACCCAAAGTAGCAGCACAACGTGAACGCGGCGGCTCTTGGCAGTAGATTTTCTGTCTCAAGCTGCAGGTCCCATTTAGGAAAGCCGGCTCGTGCTGGTGACAGCCAGCTGCCTCAAGCACGAGCGCATGGATTGCGGGCGGCGGCACAGCCGCGGCACCAGCCTGTCGCCCATACTAGCTTGCGCCGAGCGCCGAGCGCAAAGTTTACTAGGCTCCTGAGAGTATAAACTGACCCGGCGACCTATGCGCAGCGCCCACGGCACACCTGCCGCGCTCGCGCCCCTGCCCTGCGCTCGCTGCGCTCGCCTGCAGACGCCCCCGCCCCGCAGCAGCGCGGGGCTGCCCGCTAGCGTGCCTAGCATATTGCGTGGCCCGCTGACTCTTCGTGCGTCGCAGTCAGCCAGCGCGATGGCGGCCGCAGGTCCGCTCTAACCTGACATGCACTAGTGCTGGAGCTGCATTCCAAGAGAGACCAGCAAGAGAAGTTGAGCAGCACTTCACAATCCTCGTTCGACTCGCAGCCGTATCGGAGGAGCAGACGGCGCAGATCATCGACGGCAAGGCGATCTCGGCCGAGATCAAAACGGAGCTAAAGCAGAAGGTCGAGAAGCTGCAGGCGCAGTACGGCAAGGTGGGAGCGCCAGTACTCTTGAGACTGTCGGCTGCCAATGGGTTTGCGCTCCCCCGCCGCCTGACGCCTATCACATGTGTGCATGCGCAGGCGCCAGGCCTGGCGGTCGTGCTGGTCGGCAACCGCGGCGACTCGGAAACGTACGTGCGCAGCAAGAAGAAAGCGTGCGAGGAGGTCGGCATTGTCTCATTCGGCCGCGACCTGCCGGAAGATGTTAGCCAGGAGGAGCTGCTGAAGGTGCTGCCCCTGTTTCGGCAGATGCAAGCCAGCCAAACACCGTGCCTTACCACCCTGACCAGCGGGCATGCCTCCAGGTGGTCGAGGACTTCAACGCGGACCCGGCAGTACACGGCATCCTGGTGCAGCTGCCGCTGCCGAAGCACATCGATGAGAAGACTGTGCTGGACGCGATCAGCCTCGAGAAGGACGTCGACGGCTTCCACCCGTTCAACATCGGCTCCCTGGCCATGCGCGGCCGCGAGCCGCTCTTCGTCAGCTGCACGCCCAAGGCACGCCTCAGTCTGAGCTGTGCAGAAGCGCATATCCTCGGGCTGCTTTGGCAGAAAGCTGGTGTGTTGCAACAGGCTGGCAGGCACTCCTGCAATTCAGGAAGCCGTGTCCTTGGGTGACTGCGCTCAAAGCTACAACGCGCTGCCAGGAAATCCTTTCCGCCTTTGCCTTTCTACCCATGCGCAAGCATCGCATGCCAGTGACGCCAATGTTATCGCTGGCCAGGACCTGTCATGGCAGCCAGGGTCTGCTACTGCTGTTACTCACGCTGCGGCAGCAGTTGCAGCTGCTGTTTCATGCTGACAGGCTGTCCCCCTGCAGGGCTGCCTGGAGCTGCTTGACCGCGCCGGTGTCGAGATCTCCGGCAAGCGAGCCGTCGTCGTCGGCCGCTCCAACATCGTGGGCACCCCCGTCGCGATGCTGCTGACTAATCGCGACGCGACCGTCACCGTGCTGCACTCCCGCAGCCAGAACGCGGCCGAGATCTGTGCGACGGCCGACATCGTGATCGCCGCCGTCGGCAAGCCGGAGGTCGTCAAGGCTGACTGGGTCAAGCCGGGGGCGACTGTCATTGACGTTGGCACCAATGCAGTGGAGGTGCGGCCCTTTCAAGTAAGCTGTGGGAACGGCAGGGCTGAGGAGGGAGCTGCCGATGATCCACACTTTTGCCGATCCGTGAAGTTCGTTTCAGAATGCTGCAGCTCCTGCTGGGTACTGGTGCAAGCTCTGCGCTGAAGGAGACCAGCCTGCAAGCATCAGCAACCTCCGGCGCTGAGGAGCCTTGCCTGCCGGGATGCCTGCAGGATGCCACGAAGAAGCGTGGCTACAGGCTGGTTGGGGACGTTGACTTTGCGGCCGTCAGCAAGCGGGCAGCCAAGATCACGCCTGTTCCAGGTGGCGTCGGTCCGATGACGATCGTGATGCTGCTCAGCAACACAGTGGACAGCGCAGCCCGCGCCTTTGCGGCGGCCAAGCAGTAGTGTGCAGCAAGAGTAGAGGAGGCTGCGCGGAGGGTTGAGTGTCACTCGTGACCTGTGTCCGGTTGTATTTGGGTTGTATGGCTCGGGCGTGGTCTTGAAAGTTTCAGCTGGCATGCCATGCCATGCATGCCCTCTGGAAGCCCAAGCTCCTCGCCAACACTCGAAAGTATTGCACGGGAACATGCGAGCTTGCACGCGCCTTCTCGCTCAGGGCGCTAGCCCCACACCGGCGCGCAATCGGACGCAACGGTTCAGGGTGCGCATCCCTCGGGGGCGCATGCCGCGCAATCTCAAGCTGCGCTTGCTGTGCCTTTCCTTTCCGCATCTGGATGTTTTCATGCACATTGCACTTGTCGACAGACGCACGCAAATGCTGCCTGAGCCCGCGTGCTCGGTATCGCCACGGTTTGATCGATCGATCAGGCTTCACTTTTGCAGGCGGTCTGCAGTGCGGCGGCCGGCCAGGGTCTGCTGTATGGCTACTCCGGTGCGCCGGGGCACGACTGGCCTGGTCATCCGGAGTGCGCCGCCCGCGCTCCCGCCATCCTGGAGGCGCTCGCAGCGGCGGGCCTAACAGCGGAGACGCGGCCACAGCAGGTCAGTCGCTTCCCTTGTGGCGCATCCCCTGCTTTGCCTCCCCGCCTGCTCCGCAAGCCACAGCAGGCCAGCCGCTTTCCTTGTGGTTCATCCTTTGCCTTGCTCCCTCCCCCCGCTACGCAAGCCAAGCTGACAATGCGAGATCGGGCTGCAGCTGGTCAGTCTGCGAGAATTCCAGCCAGCGACGGTTGCGGACATCTGCGCCGTGCACGAGCCGCGCTTTGTCGAGGCGCTGCAGGACTACATCCGCAAGACGGAGAAGGGCGGATATGTGGAGCAAGCTCCCACATATGTCACACGAACGACATTTGAGGACTCCCTGCGGGTCCTTTTCTTCCTTCAGAGCCAGAGAAATGGTTGCCACAACCACAACTACGAAAAAAGTATTACTCATACTAGCGGCGCCCCTCGCTGCTGCAGGCAGCTGGTTGTGCCAAAGCTCTGGTCGATGCAGTCGTCCTGAACAGCCGCGCCGGCAGCGGGCCCACCAGTGCCTTTGGCATCTGCAGGTGCAGCAACCTACCCCTCTCATTTCACCTCCAGTTGTCGCTGACGGCAGCTGAGCCGTCAAGACACTGAGGCAGCATTTAACTGATGATCCTGCAGGCCGCCTGGACACCATGCAGTGCCCTTGGGCAGCATGGGCTTTTGCATCTTTAACACGGCGATCATTGCTGCCCGCCACGCTCAGAAAGTGCATGGGCTGCAGCGGGTGCGGCTGCCTGGCTTGCCCAGCATAATCCACACATTGTTCAGTAACCACAAAGCCTGCAAGGAGAGTGCGGCTGGCGGGGGCTCACGACTGCGGCGCATGCAGGTGTTCATATTTGATTTCGATGTGCACCACGGGAATGGAACGCAGGATGCTGCCGTTGAGGACCCTGACCTCTTCATCTGCGGCTGGCACCAGAATGGAGTATATCCTGGTACAGGTGCAGCCTCGCACACAGCTCAAGGGCCTGCTCCCTGTGCTTCAGGGCGCCTGGCTTTCTCGCATCCGTGCTCGCATGGCTGAGTCAATGGGCGGCTGCAGGCCGAGTGGCTGACATAGGATCAGGCGCCGGTGAGGGGGCGACTGTCAACCTTCCACTTCCCGGTTAGCCTTGACAGCGTGCTGCTTCTGATGGCAGTTGATTACCTGCCATGTGCTGCGCTGACAGTTTGTATACATGCACACGCAGCCGGCACAGACGAGGCTGTGGTGCGGCAGGCATGGGAAGAGATTGTTGCTCCGACTGCCGAACGCTTCCAACCAGACATCATCCTGGCAAGTGGTCCCCTCCAGTCGTCGCAATGGCAGCACAGTTGTGATTGCCATGGCTGCATCAGACCCTGAATGTGCCCACCAGCTGTACAGGTATCTGCCGGATACGACGCCCACTGGAACGGTATTGCTCCCGCCCACACCCAATGCCAACTCTGTTGATTGCTGATTCAAGCTTCCTGCTGTGCCAGTCTTACAGAAGCTGACGGTACTGACGGCACTGCAGACCCGCTCGCCTCCATGCAGCTGTGCAGCGGGACCTACCATTGGCTGGGCCAGCAGCTGGCCGCGCTGGCGGGCCGGCTGACAGGTGCGACATTCTTGGAGCATCTTGGAGTGCCACGCAAGCTTTGATTGCGATGATTATGGGTAGCTGGCGGGCGCAGGCGGCAAGCTGGTCATGCTCCTGGAGGGCGGCTACAATCTGCAGGCGCTGGGCGAGTCTGTGGCAGAGACGTTCCGCGGCGTCCTGGGCCTGCCTTCTGAGGACACCTTTGATCGCTCGCTGCTGTGGGAAGCACCTGAGACCAAGGCGCGCCGGGTGCTGGACGAGGCACGCCGCATTCACCAGCTGTGAGAGCGGCTGCCGTCGTGCTCCCAAACCCAAATACGCAGCGGCAGTCGTATACCGGCAGCAATGCTCAGCAGCGCATGCTGGACGAGAGAGGACCCGGAGTAATTGTTATGGAAGATGCGAAGATTGCCATTGTCTGGCATGTACCCACAGCCAAAGGCCAAAGCAAGGCGACAGCCTTGCCGAGCTCCAAAAACTGCGCAGAGTCAAAGCTTGCAATTCGCAAACGCTTGAACCGACACTCGCGCTACACACGATTGATCTTGCCCTCTGGCACGGCCGCCTGCGTCAAGCTGCTGTCAGCAAGCGGGGTGGCACAGCAGCCGACACGCCTTGCGCAGCCGAGTTCGCCCCGCGCGGCTGAGCGCACCACCAGTTGAAGAGATTTGCCAACCAACCTCAGCGGCCAGGTAATCATCGCACCCAGTACGGCAGCTTACAGCCAGTTGCTGGCTGATGTGAGCGGCATGAAAAAACTTGAATGCCGCGCCCAAGCTGTGGCTGGTTGCGGCCTCAAACTACGGCTTCCAGTGATAGACAGCGCGTCAGACACCTGGCTGCTCGCGCACGATCTTTTGCTCGGACACAGCCGGTGCAAACTGACCATCAAAGCAAGCATGCATCGGTCACAGTTACATTCGCCAACTTCGCCCTGTACCAGCCGTGACGCGACCAGGTTGAAAACTCGCATGCCTGCAGGGACGCCCGGTGAACTCGCTGGCACCAGGCCCTGGAGCCGGGCATGGAGTGCGGGCTGCAGCGGGCAGCCACGCTGGCTGCTGCCACACGGGAGGTCGCCATCAGGCCTGGCACGCAGGAGACAGTCTCGCATGGAAACAGGCGGCGCTGCATAGCCCAGGCAGGCGCAGGCACCCAGCAGCCGCCAGCGGAGCGCAGCTCTGCCGCCCGCGTCCAGCTGCAGGCGCGCTTACCGCCCTCTCCAGCCCTGCCGGTGCCCAAGCCCGCTTTCTGTGCCAGTGCATAACCCCTGCTACCAATCCCCATACTCAACACGGCGCATTGCACTGCATTCTCCATTCTGCGTCACCTGTGCCCCACTCTCACCGACCCTCACCTCACCAGCTAGCCGCATCCCCCGGGCTGCCTGCGCCTCCGCCAGCAGCGCCCTCCCCGCCCCGCCTCCCTCCCAACCACCCCGGACCGATGCCTTCACGTCGCTCCCCACGCCCTCACCACATCGGCGTTTTTCGCTCCACAAGGACAGGCTGAAACTGTGACTCGCGCTCATCCCACAAATGAAATGAAGCAAGTGACACGTTTGGTTGATTCCACAGGACCCGGCCGCCATGCGGCTCGCGCAGCCGCGCCCGGAGGCCCCGCCCGGTCCCCGCGCCGAGCCGGAGGCATCCACCAGCGGCTCAGGCGCGGACTACTGGAAGGACCTTCTGGGGCAGCCGGAGCCTGACGTCTTTGGCTCGCGGGCGCGCTCGGCCTCGGACGCCGCCGTGCTGAGGCGCAAGGGGCACCTGAAGGAGCAGGACCTGATGATAGAGTTCATGCTGCGCATGCACGAGACGCACACGAGCCTGGAGGTGATGCAGAAAATGGAAAAGTGGATCGCAGAGCACCAAAAGGCACGCCCACACTCACCCGGCCTCCTCAGCATCCCACCCTGCTGTGCTGCCTGCATGCGCGCTGCAGGCTCGGGTGACACCGCTGCCGGCGGCTGTGAGGCTTGCTCTCCTGGCATGCCTGGGCTGCCGCGTGACCGACTCATGCTGGCTCATTAGTCACGATCAGTCACAGGCCAGTATGCGCTGCATTTCACAAGTCAGCGCATGCTGCAGGAGGCAGGGGCGTGCGCCGAAAGCCTGGCTGCCCAATCAGGCAGCATGCATGTCGCATGCAGCAGTCGAAAGCCAGCGCGCGCTGCAGGAGCGGTCGCTGCTGCTCACGCTCGGCATGTGCCCTGCATTCTCGCAGGACCCTCGACGCTCGAGGCTGAAGCGCATGGTGCCCTCGGTCGGCTCGTTTTTCACGCCCATCCGGCTCGTCGCGGCATTCCGGGAGTACGACGAGTTTTTTGCGCTCTCGCGGCGTAGATACGTGCCGCCCAACTTTGCGGAGCTGCGCCACGTCCTCAACCTCGCGCAGGCACGGCCCCTCGCCTGTTGCGAGTGCGGGTAGGTAGTGTGATTTGATGGATTCAACTTTGCCAATGTTTGCCTTGCCACATCCCCCCTTTTTGGCTGGGCCAGAGGCCAATCGCCATGCCACATCCACCCCCTTTTTGGGTGGGGCCAGAGGCCAAGCGGAAAGAAGAGGCAAGGGAGGAGATCGGGAGAATGTCGAGGGAAAGAGGAAGGAGAAATGGTGCCTGGGGTGCGACTGCTCGCTTGCAATCTGCAATGTTGGCGTGCTGGCCGGGCAGGCATGCAGCGCAGCGGAGCCGCCCCTGTTATAATGGGAGAAGAGCTTGGTGACCGCCGATTTTGCGCCAGCCTCTGCTGCCGGCAACGCTGGCTCCTGGCCGCTGCGGCACCGCCTTTGGGATTTTGGCCGCTGCGACCCATGCGTGGGTGCCAGACCCTGAGCGCCAACCTGGGATCAACAAACACAACCTCCAGGGGTCATGGGGGCAGGGCTCCCTTTAATCTGATCCTGACATTCTAAAATTTTCGGCCAAGACGGAGAGCTGCGCGGGCCGCCGCGCAGGTGCATGCCAGCGCAGCCGGCCTGCGGCTGATCACTTTTGACGCTGACGGCACGCTATATGCGGACGGCGCACACATGGAGCACGACAACGAGATGATAAATCACATCATCACGCTCATGCAGCAGGACGAGGCAAATCCCCCC